>SKCR01029304.1:0-224902 GCA_019454045.1 Zanthoxylum bungeanum
GTTTAGAAAATATTTCTTTTCTAAATCAGTTCTTAAAACATGCAAAACATAGTGTAATCAGATAATGAGAAATTGGCTAACGTCCTAAAAGCAAGAAAATAAGTCTGTTTATATAAAAATAACAAACTGAAAATCAACTTTAAGGGGAAGTGTCCACTCACAGATTTTTAGAGCCTGGCTGGTACTATTTTGCTTGTCAATGAACTTGAGATTCCTGCTGATAGTTTATAATTGATAAACTTGGTTATAATATAAGTCATGGATATATTTCGAGATTACACTAAGTTTGTATTCAAACACTTACTATTATTTCAAAGCATATCTTATTTATATCATGAAGTACTATATAAGTGAAAATCGATACGAGACCCTAAATGTGGCCTCTAACATGTTCGGGTGAAACTGGAATGAATTAAAAACTGATTGGGGAAATTTTGATCTTGCGTCGCGACCAAAGTGTTTCGCGTCGAGACGCAAACGTTCCAGAAATGGCTCTAAACTTTCCATTACGCGTCACGATGCGGACCCCTTTGGCGTCGCGATGCGAACCTGATTTCCAGGTTTCTGCACTTATTTTTCACAATCCTATCATTCCCAAATGCATTCTTAAAAATTCTATATCAATTTTTCATTACATAAACCATTCCATTTGACCTCAAATAACATCTATAACACTACCAATATCTCACTCAATATCAACTTATATCCATTCTATTAACTTCACTTAATTTTACCCAAACTGAACAAGTTGGGGTTTTTCCCCCAATCACCATTTTCTTAGCACAAAAATCACTCATTCATCATCACATCCAAGTCAATCAACCCACTATTTTCATCAAAACTTAAAAAAAAAAACTCAAAATGTAACAATTCGAGTCAAGTCTCCTTACATTCTTCATGCTTGATTCTTCTTTAATTCTCCAAACTTGGAGGTTGTTAAGCCATTTTCTTGTTTCTCGTTTCTTCTTCTTCCTCATTTTTTCTTCTCATTCTTCTCCTTCTTGCTTCCACATTTTTTTTTTATTTTCCATTTGTGAATAGTATTTCCATTTATAGAATGGGTTATTTGATATTAGGAAATATGGAGAAAAGTGTGGAATTTTGGAGAAAGTTTGAGATTCTTCTATTTGGGTCCGAAATTACTATTCATCCGAATTTTGACTTTCATTTTTAACCTTTTTCTAGTCTGAATTTGGAAAAATACTCAACGCAAAAGTTGTAGGTCTCGATCTCATATTTTTCGAAAATATAAAATTCATAATAATCGGAATTCGTATGAGAAAGTTATGGCCCAAATACTATAAGCTGTCCGGAGTGATATATTATACAGTATCATCTCGGAATTTCGGGGAATTAACCGATTATCCCCAAAATCGTTCCATGAGTGTATTTATGCCCTAACATAATTTATATTATATTATCTTCATCCCATAATACCACAGTAGTACAACGTAACAGTAGTAGACACTACCGGTCGTTACAGTGCACATCAGTATTATAGAATGTTAGTTATAACTTCAAGCTTTTATCTAGAGTTCCAAACTCTAATTTTATGTTCATGTCCAACATGAACATTTTTGACCAAATTACAAGTATATTGTGTTTATGCTTCCAAAGAATCTATACACAATTTTTTTAACCTAATTTCAACTTCAAGGTATATTATTATATATCAAATACAAAAATATAGCTTATTAGAGAAGATCAAACCTACCTAGTAAGCTTGAACCAAAAATCTAATTTTCTTCTCTTTATTGAAAAATGTAGAGAACTTCTAAAACTTCTTTCACAAATATTTTCTTTAGATTAATCTTTCTTATATTTTGACTTATACTTGCTTTAGCTTAATCAAAAATTTGCTTAAGCTTTCCTTTTATAGTCAAGTTTATATAATTTTTAATTAATAAAAGTCTTGATCAACTTTTAGGTGGGCTTAATCCAAATTGTCCAAATATGCATATTAGGTGTAACTAATCAACTTTATCTACCGCTTTGATTTAATCCAATTAAATCTAGACAAAGTTTAACCACTTGATTAGTTCATTATCTACTACTTTGATTTAATCCAATTAGATCAAACCAAATACACCTATGATTATAAATTTTGTAATTACCCAAATATCCTCCAATGGTAGAGATGGTTATGAAATTACAACAATGCCCTTGTGTAGTTATTTATTTAACTATTAAATAAATTTATATTAATCATCTTAATCTAATTGGGTCAAAGTAAATAATTAAGGTTATCCAATAACATTTAATAATTTTAATTAATAATTATAATATCAAATATTATTTATTATCAAACATTATTGGCTACCTAAATGCTCAACAAGTACATTTCATATTGTGTGGCTCTCTAAATCCAGACACGCCATATAAGCCTAGCTCATATGTCTATAATTCGGCCACCTCTGAATTTATGAAGAACACGAACGACCTTTCTGAACTATACAAGTCAATTTTATCATATATGTTTAACAATCTCTCTGTCGTAGGCTATCTGAGTTGTGTTTAGGAAACATAGATTACACCGTCAAGTTTCTGAGGCACACATCTCCTATTTTCGATATGTCCATGATTATTTATAACTTATCATAATATCATTTCTGATATATGTGATCAACCCTAAGTGATGACTTTGGCCAAAGTCTTAAGAGTCATGACTTACTCACATGAATACATTAACTCCTTATGGTACACAAACGGACCAGCAGATCCTATCTTGATGATCACTTGATTAAGGAGTACATCGGTCAACACCCAATAAACACCTAGCGGTTAGTCCATGAAAGGTCTCTGACATACATGACATTAAAATGTAGAGGATCGCACACAAAATAAATGTTATCATATAGTGAAAGGGTTACATATGCTACTCGACTCGAGTAGATTCCTATTGACGGTGGTGTGTATTTCCATATATTAGGAATCACCTATGAGTCATTCAGTATTCGTTCCAATGAATGCTCACATGTTTATATGAGCTTCCCTTGCTCATGGTCCATTTGGATTATACCATTGAAACTTCAATTCCAATATACCATATGTGCTAGTCTTTTACATTATACGAATTTGACCGTATTCCAAAACTAATGACTAAAAATATTTATTTTAATAATATTTTAAATCTCATTTTCAACAAGATTAATCTAATTAATCCAACACCAAATGAGTTCCACCATAAATGAATAACTCTAGAACAATTCTTGGCTATCTAAAGTAGATCAATAACTCTAGAATGACAACAATATTATCCAACAATAATTTGAACAAAAATAGAATGAAATTACATTAATTCCATCAAATATCTACTTCACACATGCCTAATCTTCCTTCTCCAACAACCATAAACAAAAGCCCCAATTTTTGACAAGTAAAGGAACCCTAGAACTTTTCTAAGAAATCAAGAAACAAAAATCAAATTTCCAAGCTTTAGAGATTTGAAGATTACCTCTTAAACTTCAAAATTCCACAAGTCTTTTTCTTGATTTTCCCAGACTTGTATGCTTGAATCATCAAGCAAAAATTGAAAACCCATTTCCATGGAGGTTTTGGCAGCAATGAGAAAGAGATGATGATCAAAAAATAAATTTTTCTCTCTCTTTATATATGGCCAAAATTTAAGGAATTTTGGGCATAATTGTCTTTTTGAAATTTATCAAATCAATTAACAAAAATCAAATCAAACTTTATTATTTACCAATCAAAATTGGACAAACGAAGTTTGATTTAAATTATGCCAAGTGTCTAAAAAATATGTCACCATTTGTCATACTAATTATTACAAAAGATAAGATATTTTAATTTTTCAATTATTTAATCATTTAATAATTAAATAAATAATTATTTAAAAACAACCATATATGTATTTTTTTTTATTTACATTAAATAATAAACACATATATTTATGACATGTGTCAAAATCTTATTTGACGAATAATTAATATGTATCTAATCGTATTATGTATCAAATACAAATATAAATAATTATTAGCGGACAAAATCCCCTAATGCATGTGTCATCGTTTACCCGATTAAGCGATCCGGATTAACTCATTTAATCCGAAGAAGTATTATGAATAATCCTTATTATTCATATCGAGTTGCCCAAGTGTTCAACGAGTGCACTTCATTAAGGGACTCTCTAAGTTTAGGTTTATCTGTCACGAAATCCAATTTCGTGTCCATAATCCACCCACTCGTGAATTATGACGACCACGGATAATCTCGCTAAATTATGCAAGTCGAGGTCACGGCATACGTATAATACCTCCGTCACAGGCCATCCGTATTATACCTGAGATATAGATCAGAACGTCAAATCCGTTCGTATAATATCATGACGTCGACTTTCAATTTACGATATCTAAATAACACTCGGAATTGATTTCCGAAGTTATACCACGACCATGGATTTACTAGATCGTAAACACGTGTTGGATGCCTATGCCATGTACACAGGACTGACGGATCCTATCTTGATACGTACTGGATATCATGAGCATCAGTCCACACCCAATGAACAGGCGGAGGTCTGATCATGAATAGATCGTTGACGTGACTGCCATCAAAGTGTAGAAGATAACTCATATATCCCACTGTGGTATCTCAAGTTGAAGGATCACTATGCTCGCTCACATCGAGAAGGTTCCTATTGACGTTGGTGTATCATCTATTAGGAAACCTTCCGTGAGTTGTTCAGTGTCTTATCAAATAAACACATACATGTCTATACGAGTCTCCTGAGACTCATGGTTTACTGGGATAAACCATCGGACTAAGTCACGATATACGACATGTATTGATCTCAGTGGATTTTACTAACCGACCAGTGTTAGCAAAGCTTGACCAGGAATTTTATTTAACGATATACAACTATTAGTGTGCTTCCCAATGTCAATTACAAACGATGTTGTAACTGCGCACTATACTGTAAATCCTATGGTCTTTATCCAATATACACGTATCACTGAACCAGATTCAGTTTCGATCTAATCATAATCAGATATCTAATTGCAATTAGATCGAATAAGCGTATAAAAGACAAGGGTGCTACCATAAAATTAGTAATATTATAAAAATATAATTGCTCGTATTTATGAATCGGACATAAATATGATCCGGATTGACACTACGAGTACCGACCCTAACACTAAGCTTATTTATATATTGTGACTATGGCTTCACCACCATTCATGTAATTTATAATTAAGTAATACTTTTGATGTTTTTAACCAGTTACGCCAATAAGATTACGTTTTCATTCTTTAACTTGATAACAATTTATAATTATAATTATTCAAAATAAAACAAAAACTTTCACAGAATTAAAATTAAAAATAAATAAAGTTTTCATATGTCAAACGTGTTCAGAAAACACATAAGTTAACATGAACATAAAAAAATAAAAATAAATATATATTTTACTAAAGATAATAATCTCATATAAAATGACATTAAATGATCGATATGACTTACTCTAACTAATAGGAAAAGACTTTTATTTAGTTGGTTTGATTTAGGTATGACATAACTTTTTGCGGGTCTAATTTTATTTCTATGAAATTCAATTGAGTCGACATCAATTTTTATTTTCTATTTTTTTTAAAAAAAAGCTCGAGAATGATAATTTCATACATAATTTGATCTTTTTTTTTTGAAAATATTGAATCTCACCACCAAACCACCTGATACAGGCTTAAACGAAGTATGTGAAATCCCCGCATGTCTCAAGTTCTTACAAGAAATGCATCTATTAGATTCGAACCTAAAACTTGAGTAATCAAATCCTTATTAAGAACTTAAACTTGATATGTTGTCATCCTTGACTAACAAATATGCGAAAATGGCCAGAGAAACCACAATGAAATGTCGGTATTTGGTATGAATTTTTTTGTGTGCCCCCAATTCCAAGTTTCCAATCATTTTACACTCAACTAAACAACCCACCCACACAAAGACATCATTGGCACAACATCAGCATGCAATTCACAAACCGCCCCACCAAAATTGGTTTGCCAAATTAGTTATCACCAACATTTACTCATTTCTAAAAACAATTTTTTTTTTCTTTCATAAGTGGATGACACTAATCCACAACAAACAAAACAAAATGGCAATTTACAAAGACTAAATTGATTTTTTTTTTTTTTAAAAAAAAGGAAAAGATTAGTGGGAAAATTGGAAGTTGTATAGAGATACACATGAATTGGCTTTACATAATGTTAGAATTAAAAGAGGATAAAAGAAAGAAAGTTAGTGCACTAGGCTGCCCACCATTTGAATCCGAGATATATTGATTTGAAGGTGGGATTTTATCAAGGTTATAAAAAATTAAATATCAAATGTCAAATTTGTCTTTTGTGGGTTTGTTTGATGAGAGAAATTTATATGAGACGGATTTAATGCACTTGATCAATGAATATACGATATATGTTAATTATTAATTTTTTTCTCTCCATTATAATTAGTTAAATTCAAATTTAATATATATATATAAAAATATTAGTGTACGCCTGTGACACATAAGTTTTTCTCTTGTGTCATTACGGTAACTATCAATATACAAAAGTTTTTGACAACTTTGAAATTTAATGCAAGTACTTTAAGGGTTCGATTGGTATAACTTTTCAAATAAAGCTTTTTCAGTTAGATGTTTTATTAATGGAACTTTTAGAAGTATAGCTTTTGATTAAAAAATAATTAAGTGTTTGGTTGTGAGTGATAGTTTTTATTAAAGAATATAAATTACTTTATTGGTCAAGTTTTTTTAAAGTTGTGTTATGAAAAAAATGAAAAAATATTGTTAAGTTAAATAGGATATTATAGATATTTAACACTTTAAAAAATATTCCAAAATTGTACTCCCAAAAGCTTAATTTTGAACTTTTATAAATATAGGTAAAATGGTTATTTTAATTCTCAAAACCTCTGCTTAAAATACAACCAAACACCATTAAAAAATTTTAAAAGAACTTTTGGAATTAAAAAAAAAAAAAAAAAAACTATTTTACATGTACTAAAAACATACCAAACAATGATTCTAAGGGTAATGATTGAAGAATGCTTATATAAGAAGCACTTTATTTGATAATTTTTCTTTAGTTAAATCATTAATCATGAACTAAAATAAAAAGTTTTCTATTCTAATCCATTTCAGGCATACATCATGTAAAATATTTGTTTGATTGTTCGATACTTTATCGTAGTTTATCTCATGAGCTTACATGCATGATGCATGTCTTGGATTGAGGCCCATGTTTCTCAGACATTGGAAGTTTCACATTAGGCCCATATTCAGAAACAAGGGTCCATTAAAATTAAAATCTCTAGATTACGAGATAGATAGAACGGCATTATTATTAGTGGTGAGTATATATTTTAAGTATTGAGTTTATAAATATTTCAGATTTAATTAGTTTTATAATTTAAATGAGACAACTAATTTACTTACATGTAGTAGTTATGTTTCATTTGTTTATCTCTCAGTTCTCAAATAATATTTATAATTCACTATGCAAGAGCTAATAATCAGAGTGTGCAAGAGCTAATAGTCAGAGTTTGCATCATGAAGCACATTAAATAATAAAAGATTCACGGAAAAAAATTATAGAAATAATTCAAAATAAAATAATAAATAATAATATATCCGAAATCCAAAAAAATTGGCTAGGTTTTGTGGGCAGCTATTATTAGATTTCTTATTTTAATAGGAGATTATATTTTAATATGAAATACCCCCAATATGGAGATGCTACCGGCAGGGAATAGGCCACCCTATCCCCCTGAGCCTCTGACTCTATGACAGTTACTAATCTCATTTCATATATTTAAACTCATGCATGGGACCAAAGCCAAACTCTTCATCATGCATAACACTCCTCGTACTAAGTACCATTTACTACTACACCTTATAACTTTGACATCGAATAGTTATAATGCATTACATATATACTATTTACTATACAATATATATGCGATATTTCCTGACTTTAACAGAAATGAACTCTATTTCTAACTTGACTTGGTGGACCAAATGGCCTAGTGACTGCCATCAGTATCCATCCCCTCGAACTCGCCCTCCGAGTAAATCTGCAAAACAAAGAATCTGTGAGTGTGGGGGCGGGGGGGGGGGGGGGGATCAGATCGTTTGAACGACCTGCTGAGTGGATACTATAAATAACAAAACCATAGGAAAAATCCAAAATATATCCGTAAATCATTTTTCATGCATGCATCATCAAAAACATATCAAGCACTCAACGCCCAAGTCGCACGCATATACTGAGCGAGGAACGAACTATCCCATGTCGACAAGGTAGCGGGTCATACCATTTTAGATGGATGAGACCATAATGATCACCCCAGTGGAAACATATGATGAGTCATAAAAATATAAAATATGCAACGAGCGTTGGGGCGGAAACATAACAATGATTGATCATCTCAGCGAAAACATATAGATAGCTCAGAATCATAAAAGCAATAAACAAGCACTGAGATGGAAGCATAAAAATATCATGCATATTCTTCATCAATTTAAAATCCCGAAACTTGAAAAGAAATTTAAACATAAGTCAAGAAAAATAAAAAAAAAAGTATCCACTCACTGATTTAAAACTTGCTGGTGACGCCTTGCGATGGTGGTGGAACACATCTCCTGGTGATAATATAGAATTAGAAAAATTCGTTAGTACTAAGGTTGCAAATTATATCCCTACTTAACAAAATTTATTAGTTTTTCATGATAACTCATCATCGCTATGTTACTAACATTTCAAGGTGATTTAGCAATTTTTACTACGCTTGTTTGAGGATCTCACAAGCTACTTCACAAAACTCCATATTCTGCCCTCCTTCCAGAAAACTTTCAGTGCACTAACACTGACAGTTTGGTGCGCTAAATCGGGCTGAAATTTTAATTGAATATTGCTTATGTGTCTATATTATGTTGGGTTTTACGGATCGTGGTTTCGATTTCTAGAACTCAAGTTATGGACTAAAGTTCAGGGGCTGTGCGACTAGAAAAACTGGGCACAGTGGCAGCAGATAGCCCGACTTTAAAATTCTGATTTTTGGATATATTATTCCATCATTATCTAATTTATCCAGAATTTTATTGATCTTAATTTCGACCTACAGAACCTCGACTTATAAGCAATAAATCAAGACCTGTCCAGAAGGTGTCGTGAACTAAACTCATTGTCCATGGTATCTAATTCATTGCCATGTTTGACAAATTTATTTCAACCATTACCACTAGACTTTTCAGCACATTAAACACATTATCATACATAAAACATAATTAATTTCTTATTTCATTAAGGTTCTCATTTCTTCGAAAACTTGGTGTGCACAAAGAATGTACATTACATTTACTACAACCGCTATTTGTTCTTCCTTGTTTAGCACTTCCATTCACTTCTGTTAGCGACACAGTCGCGTAATGGATTTTGATGATGCAACGAGAGTGAAGACTTCGACGTACTTTAAAGGACATTACAAAAATATGATAATGAAGTCAAAATGTTGATGAAGAGCTAAAATGAGTTATAAGATGATCAAGAGAACAAAGATGATAAAGAGCCAATAATAAGATGGAAAAGCCAAAGTAAGAGCCAAGCAAGATGAAGATCAAGATAATGATTAAGAGCTAAATATAATTGTAAGTGAGTTTATTCAAATGATCTAAAGCTCTTAGGAATCATACATTTTGCATCACTTGCATTTAAAATGGCTTAGAATGCTAAAAGTATCATCTGCACTTTATTTGCACCAAAATGAACTGCAAATGCACAAGTGCATCGGTAAATAATCTTCCTAAAACTAGAAAACGGTTGAATTAAACATCAAATGATATACCGGTAGATATATATGTGTCTCTAGTTTACTACGGTCAAATGAAACACATTCCGATATATTGAACTTTTGCTTGAGTCATTTTACTATAACATGTTCAGATGTGCGTTTTCTGCATACATATCACATTAGAAAAATTTCATAAAATCCATCGTAATGTTTTTGAAGCTAAAATTTTATAGAAGATAGATCTATGTGTCTAATTTATGTAGAATATTACGGATCATGATTTGGAATTTTCTAGATCAAGTTATGGCCAAAATATCGAGTGCTATCAGTCATGACTGGTCATCAGAAATAGGCATACCGGTATCCAAACCGACGTACCAGTCCCTGTAACCAGTATACCGGTTCCAGAGGTCCCAGAAATCTTTTTTTTTTGGGTGCCATTTAACTTGCTAGGACCATACTGGTACCCATACCTATGTCCATACCGGTCTAGCCATTCATTTTACAGTCTAACGGCTAGTTTCTCCAAACGGTAATATATTCATTGGAGACCAGCATACCGGTCAGTAGAGACCGGCATACCGGTCTTAGCAGTGTCAATTGGGGATGCTTTTCATTTTCTATATAAATGAACCCCAATTCTTTTTGCCAAGATTAGAAACTTGATATACAACCTTCATACACTTTCTCTAAGGCAAAAACAAGAGAGTTATTACACCTTCATAATCAACACTCAAGCTCACACACTGCACCTTCATATTATTTGGTAGTGAGCTTAGATCACTTGGGTTTGCAACTCACACAATCTTCTTTATATTTGTGAGTACCCAATTGTGTTTTATAATTTCATATCTAAAACACTTGCGGTTTGTGAAATACCATAGTTTGGGTAAATTGTAAAGGTTGTGAGTGCGCCTACGTAGAAAACTCAAAGTGTAAAGGTTTGGAGTGCACCTTTGCGGAAAACTCTTGGTTGCGAGTGAGCCACGGAAAAACTCGGCTTTTAGTGGAAATCTTCATGCGCAGCTTGAGGGAGTGGATGTAGGCATGTTTGGACAAACCACTATAAATCTCGGTGTCATTTTCTCTATCCTTATACTTTTACTTATTGCAAGTTTATTTATATTTATATGTGTTGAATAGAAACTTACATATAGGTTATTTATTGAAATATATAAAATTAACCTAAGTACTTAATTGGTAACAAGAGCTAAAATCGGTAAAGATTTTTTAATTCCGCATTTATAGGCGATAACCAATTCACCCCCTCTTGGGAATATAGTATTGTTGTCGCTAGTTTATAGGTAATTTCAACTTCAACATGCTTCATACCTTCATCAATAACCAAAACGCCTCTAATAACTTATCTTAATACAACTATTTCATACCTTTAATCCTAAGACAAACCATGATCTAGCATCGTTATCTCACAAGATACAGTTTCCCATCACATTCTTACACCCAAAATTTATCCCATGATAATACCCTTATAACACCTCAAGAATGCACACTAACCATGGCTCACGACTAATTAAACAAGTTCAAACTGTAGGGCATGAAAAGTGCGAATTTGAGTTTTTTACTTTCTTTGCTCAAACTGGAAAAAATTAGAAGAATAAAGAGGAAAGGAAGCTTACCATCTTGAATCTATCTTTTTGCATGACAAATGAGAGCATCATCAAGCCAAAATGGAGTAAAGAGAACTCCCCATTTTTCCTCTCTTGCAATCCCACGTTTTTGACCATTTGAGAGATGAGGAAATAGTTCCCTATTTATAGAAAAAATATGACTGATTTTTATGATGGATTGGGTGGTTAGGATTATGCCACCTCCTCAATTCTAGTACATTCCCGAAATCATTGTATCAGTCACGCAATTTGTGATTTTTAACCTATTTCGGGTTCGAATTTGGAAAAATGTCCAACGTGAAAGTTGTAGCTCTTGGTCTAAGCTTTCCAACGATATAAAATTAATAAAAATCGAAGTTTGTATGGGAAAGTTACAGCTCGATTACTAAAGGTTGTTCGGTGTGGGACGTAAGCTAAGTTCCGCATCAGAATTTCAAGGAATTTACTAAATGTCCCAAATGTCATTTTATGAGCTCTTACTTACTCGAACATAATTTATATCAAGTATCATGCCTCTGTAAATGTACAGTCGTCAATCTCTGATAACGTAGAAGTTATCGGGGTCACCGAATGTTACATATAATTTTTATTTTAATTTTAGAATAAAAATTTAATTGCACAGATTATTGCCACAAGTAATTTTTATTTTAATAGAAGATTATAATATATTTTATTATCATAATAGGTAATAAAAAATTAATTGAACACAAGCGTAATGTGAAATGATGAGAAAGCTAACAAAAATTTAACTTTATATATATATATATGTTGACGGTGGATTTTGGTCTCAGGGTAATATGGGAATATCACCTCCGAGGTAATCCTCCTTCAACTGTGAATTTGTTTGGTTATGGGGGAAACCAAAAGCAAATTTAGCAGAAGACAGATAATGCACCAATCGACAAGAAGATTTAACGTGGTTCGGTGGATTTGGATCCGACCTACGTCCACGGACACAAACTGGATGATACTTTTATTGCTGAGATATGCTTCTCTGATATCTCTTGAGCTTACAAGTTTTACAATAATGATTCTGATGTTCTCATTCTCATGTCCCTCTACATTCACTCTACCCTCCTATTTATAATGATGAAGAACTCATACTCCCTTTTAGTATAAGAATTCCTTTTCCCATAAGGATTCCTAATCAAACTACCTTTACTCTCTTTATCCTATTAGGATGTTGACTTATTTAATTTTACCCCATGGAAGTAGGATAATTAAATATCTTATCCTGTATGAATAAGATTTCTTATCTTCTGGAGCACGTCTCGCCGGGTGGTCGGTCTTCATGAGGTCGGTCATGATGGTTCTTTGGACCGAGAATGCTTCTGCCGATCTGATTAATGCCCGGTCGCTTGATCCAAAGTGGTCGGTTACTGATGAAAGTGCTCGGTCTCTTACTGTTTATAATACTCATGTGACCGGGTCGGCATTTAATGATTTTGACCAAGATGAAAGTTACCATTTTGTCCCTACCGTGCCGTTTTAAATTCTATAGTGCCTAAAAACACCATCAACATCTATCCCCTAGTTCTCGGTAACAACGAGTTTGCGAGTTGATGCCGGGAACTATAAAAAAAGATGGTGTGCCGATGAACTCGTCGGTGGTCATTCGCAGAGAAAGAATGCCTTGGCTGCAAATCTGGTCCTTCCTGCCACCTTCATGTGCTCAGTCAACGAGGATCCTGATATCCACCCGTGGAGAAAAATGCTTTGCCCTTATGCTGATGACGATCGACTCGGTGGGACGTAACCCGCCCCGTGCTAAGAAGGATATTTGGCTCTGGGGGAATGTCACCTCTCCAGACCAATAGAAAGCCGGACATGGGGGAGATCCTCCGTTCCCATGCCGATGATAAGTCTCTCGGTGGGACATATCCCGACCCCGAGCTGGAAGAAAGACTTGGTTCTGGGGGAATGTTACATCCCCATTCCAAAGAAGCTGACTCGGTGGGACGTAACCCGACCCCGAGCTGAAAGAAAGACTTGGCTCTGGGGGAATGTTATATCCCCAGTCCAAAGAAGCTGACTCGGTGGGACGTAACCCGACCCCGAGCTGAAAGAAAGACTTGGCTCTGGGGGAATGTTATATCCCCAGTCCAAAAACTGACTCGGTGGGACGTGACCCGACCCCGAGCTGAAAGAACACTTGGCGCTGGGGGAATGTTACATCCCCAGTCCAAAGACAGACTCGGTGGGACATGACCCGACCCCGAGTTGAAAGAAACACTTGGCGCTGGGGGAATGTTACATCCCCAGTCCAAAGACAGACTCGGTGGGACATCGCCCGACCCCGAGCTGTTTGAATCACTTGGCCCTGGGGGAATGTTACGTCCCCAGTCCAAGACAGACTCGGTGGGACATCGCCCGACCCCGAGCTGTTTGAATCATTTGGCCCTGGGGGAATGTTACGTCCCCAGTCCAAAGACAGACTCGGTGGGACATCGCCCGACCCCGAGCTGTTTGAATCACTTGGCCCTGGGGGAATGTTACGTCCCCAGTCCAAAGACAGACTCGGTGGGACATTGCCCGACCTCGAGCTGTTTGAATCACTTGGCCCTGGGGGAATGTTACGTCCCCAGTCCAAAGACAGACTCGGTGGGACATCGCCCGACCCCGAGCTGTTTGAATCACTTGGCCCTGGGGGATTGTTACGTCCCCAGTCCAAAGACAGACTCGGTGGGACATCGCCCGACCCCGAGTTGTTTGAATCACTTGGCCTTGGGGGAATGTTACGTCCCCAGTCCAAAGACAGACTCGGTGGGACATCGCCCGACCCCGAGCTGTTTGAATCACTTGGCCCTGGGGGAATGTTACGTCCCCAGTCCAAAGACAGACTCGGTGGGACATCGCCCCCCCCGAGCTGTTTGAATCACTTGGCCCTGGGGGAATGTTACGTCCCCAGTCCAAAGACAGACTCGGTGGGACATCGCCCGACCCCGAGCTGTTTGAATCACTTGGCCCTGGGGGAATGTTACGTCCCCAGTCCAAAGACAGACTCGGTGGGACATCGTCCGACCCCGAGCTGTTTGAATCACTTGGCCCTAGGGGAATGTTACGTCCCCAGTCCAAAGACAGACTCGGTGGGACATCGTCCGACCCCGAGCTGTTTGAATCACTTGGCCCTGGGGGAATGTTACGTCCCCAGTCCAAAGACAGACTCGTGGGACATCGCCCGACCCCGAGCTGTTTGTTGAATCACTTGGCCCTGGGGGAATGTTACGTCCCCAGTCCAAAGACAGACTCGGTGGGACATCGTCCGACCCCGAGCTGTTTGAATCACTTGGCCCTGGGGGAATGTTACGTCCCCAGTCCAAAGACAGACTCGGTGGGACATCGTCCGACCCCGAGCTGTTTGAATCACTTGGCCCTGGGGGAATGTTACGTCCCCAGTCCAAAGACAGACTCGGTGGGACATCGCCCGACCCCGAGCTGTTTGAATCACTTGGCCCTGGGGGAATGTTACGTCCCCAGTCCAAAGACAGACTCGTGGGACATCGCCCGACCCCGAGCTGTTTGAATCACTTGGCCCTGGGGGAATGTTCGTCCCCAGTCCAAAGACAGACTCGGTGGGACATCGCCCGACCCCGAGCTGTTTGAATCACTTGGCCCTGGGGGAATGTTACGTCCCCAGTCCAAAGACAGACTCGGTGGGACATCGCCCGACCCCGAGCTGTTTGAATCACTTGGCCCTGGGGGAATGTTACGTCCCCAGTCCAAAGACAGACTCGGTGGGGCATCGCCCGACCCCGAGCTGTTTGAATCACTTGGCCCTGGGGGAATGTTACGTCCCCAGACCAATGGGCATGACTCGGTGGGACGTAACCCGACCCCAATCTGAAAGAGGTACTTGGCTCTGGGGGAATGTCCCATCCCCCGAGGTCAGTTCCTCTCGGGAAGCATGCCTGAGCGTTGGCCACATGATAGGGCCCCCTGAAGATGAAGAAGTCATCATTTCTCGAAGCCTGCCCGAAAATCCGTAATCGGCGCAACTCTCAGTGTCTCCAACTTCGCATCCACAGGATCTTTCCAGAAGGGTGTCAGAGTATCATCACCTGCGTATTTAGGCGAGAAATCCCGAAAAGGAATTCCTAGATCAAGATATGCTGCTTTGATGTATAAAATGTTTGAGTGCTGTATCAATCCACCTAGTCCAAAGAGATTCGCTGGGAACCATATCATTAAGCGTCCACACTCCTCCTTCATCTATCACAATGACCCTCTCAACCAAAGCACGCCTCATTATGATCCTATACGCCCTGAGAGGCTTTTCTTCACGTTCATTCGAGGCTCTGAAACAGGAGAGAACAACTTTAATAACAATAAGAAGACCCTCACTGGGCCTCTCCTTATCGAACTTCGACCAATTCAGCTCCACAATAGCTTCAGCCTGTTTAACCTCATCCCACATAACTAGCCAGTCTGAACTCGCCTGCATAAAGGAATTCCTAAACCCAGACTCAATCTCCCTCCTCCCCAGAAATGTGTACTGAGAGAGGACATTATACAGCGGGGAGGAAGCGGCCTGCTCCAGGGCATCCAACATCATAACGGCTCTTCCAACGGACTCCCTCCTCTTCATCTTCTCAAAGGTTTTCTCCCTCGTCAACAGCTTGGTCCTAAAACCAATCCCCGCAGAAAGATAAGGTAACCCTCTCTCATCTCCCCAGAGAGAGAATTAACAATTTTGTTACCCTTCTGCTTATGTTGTTGAACACATTTTATTGGCAAACCAGTCACAGGTATCGATTCCAAGGATATTCTAAAGGCATCAGACAATAATGTTTGGTTATCATTGTCCACCTTTACCTTAGATAAAACATTAGTTTCCTCTGCCATAACCTCTACAGGCTCTTCCATGAAGGGAAGATTGACTTCATGGTCATCCTTCTGATTACCCTGTCGATCACAATTTTGTCAGTAAACTGCTATTAGGCATTTCTCAGAAGGGCAATTTCTAATATTTGAATGATTCCAAATCCTCGCCTTGAAACCCTTTTTTCTCTAAACACGACTTATTGATTTCTGCACAACAAACATCCACTTCACTTTGACTCTCATTCAGACAAACCCCTGGTTCATCGTCCTCCAATTTTTCCAAAACTGAACAGGCCACATTTTCACACTCACTAACTGACCAATCTCTATTACCAAGAACCGCTTCTGTAATATTAGCAGAATTTATACATGTATTGCTTCCACCTCGAGACAAACCCAAACACCTATCTAGTGAATTACAAACACCAATTTTACCATGAGTCTTATTGAAACAAACCCTACTAACCCCACAGTCACCATCCAACATCCACACCCCTCCTTCATCCATTACGATAACATCTATGCCTCACAGAAAACCTCAGGTAAACGAGAAGAGAAGTACCCAACATATTCTTTTCCGATGTTTTTAACTACACTGTCCAAAACATACAATGAAGGCAGTTTTTTTTTTTTTTTTTTTTTTTTTATCATCTGGGACCTCGAAAATCCTGTCGCAGATTTCTTCGGCCATGCTATCGCCGTGCGCTCTCTGTTCGCCCGCTTTTATCGTGAGATTGGTAATAATCGGCTTAGAATTGAAAGTCAGCTCAGCCAACACCACCTCGTAAATCTGCACAATCTCCTCCGTAATCAGAGCCCCGTCGCCATCCCTAACCCTAGCCGCATCCTCTCGTATCTCCAATGTTGGTATACGTGGCAAAAATTCATTGCCAACAAAGAAACACAAAGATAAAATCATCCAACATCTCCTCCTCCTTGAAAGCCACCAATCCTTTCGCCTTCTTCAGAAAGCTGTTTGCAGTGAAGCCACGTGCATTCAAGATATCAATATGAAAGAGAGAGCCCTTCACACCGATGTTCGTCGACGGGAGCACAGCTTCATTAATCCCGGCCTGTTCAGTGACCAGTTCAGCTTCGAGTCGGTGATACTCAGGAATAGCCACAAATGTGTCCACCGTCCCATAGTTACAAGATTGCCAAACCATTGGTGGGCCAGTCCATGAGCCATAATTCTCCATCCATTCTACCGTTGAACTCCCTGGCGACCGGTGATTTCCGCCTTCTGCCATCTTCTTACTACGTGAACTGCTTTTTGTTAGAGTCCCCACAGACGGCGCCAACTGTTGACGGTGGATTTTGGTCTCAGGGTAATATGGGAATATCACCTCCGAGGTAATCCTCCTTCAACTGTGAATTTGTTTGGTTATGGGGGAAACCAAAAGCAAATTTAGCAGAAGACAGATAATGCACCAATCGACAAGAAGATTTAACGTGGTTCGGTGGATTTGGATCCGACCTACGTCCACGGACACAAACTGGATGATACTTTTATTGCTGAGATATGCTTCTCTGATATCTCTTGAGCTTACAAGTTTTACAATAATGATTCTGATGTTCTCATTCTCATGTCCCTCTACATTCACTCTACCCTCCTATTTATAATGATGAAGAACTCATACTCCTTTTAGTATAAGAATTCCCTTTTCCCATAAGGATTCCTAATCAAAACTACCTTTACTCTCTTTATCCTATTAGGATGTTGACTTATTTAATTTTACCCCATGGAAGTAGGATAATTAAATATCTTATCCTGTATGAATAAGATTTCTTATCTTCTGGAGCACGTCTCGCCGGGTGGTCGGTCTTCATGAGGTCGGTCATGATGGTTCTTTGGACCGAGAATGCTTCTGCCGATCTGATAATGCCCGGTCGCTTGATCCAAGTGGTCGGTTACTGATGAAAGTGCTCGGTCTCTTACTGTTTATAATACTCATGTGACCGGGTCGGCATTTAATGATTTTGACCAAGATGAAAGTTACCATTTTGTCCCTACCGTGCCGTTTTAAATTCTATAGTGCCTAAAAACACCATCAACAATATATATATATATATATATCGGATTATCTATGATATTATTCAAAAATTAATCAGATAATATAATATGTTTTATTGTTATAATAGATTTCCTATTTAATAGATTTATTAATTTAATTTTATACAAAAATAGTATTTTTTTAATTGTAATAGGGTAGTATAATATGTTTTCTTATTATAATATAGTTCTTATAAAATTATAATATGTATTTTTATTGTACTATGTTTTTTATTTAATAAAAAAATAATTGTAAATATATTTTAATTTTATACTTTATTAATAAAAAATTATTTATAGAGGTAAATTGTAGAGCTTAAACGTCACATATTGTTTTTTTTTAATAAGAGATTATAATATATTTTTCACTATAATAAGTTTCTTTATTTAATTTTGTAATAATAAATTTAAATATTAATTAATTAAATTAATAGGTTTCTTACTTTAATAATAGATTATGTTTTTATATTGTAATACGATTCTTATGTTAATAATTTATTATTTATTTTTTAATTTAATAATAAAAATAATTATAGAGATATTGTAATTTTATAATTTAATAATAAAAATAATTGTAGAGATTATGTTAATTGTATATAATTTAATAGTATTTTTTTATTTTAATATGAAGACTAGTTTTTTATTGAAGAATTTTATGTGATCTTAGTGTGGACATGCCACAGAACTGGGCGACGCTGTCCGGGGCTCGCGGCCCAGTCGGGATTACGGAGTAGCCCGTGGAGGACTAAATCGGAGAATAAATGGAGTCGCCACCCAGTGTGAACTGAGAAATGATTTAAGGCTGCACTCACCCCTCGCAAGGGAAGACCTCAAATCGTTGGGTTCGGAATGGTCCCTTATTTATGTCAATTGTAATGAAAGGATTTATGAAATAATGTAACCAAGTCTTATGCAACACATGCAAGATAATTTAATCAACACACAAGTTTGCACACCCATAAACGTAAATAAAAAATGAAAATGAAGACAAATGCATAATTCCATAAACGTATTAAACAATGAAGCGCAATAATGTAATTAACAATAACTGTAAAAGCATTAATAATAAAAGCGGATAATTAAGTATGTAATGTAAAATAAATAACTAAAGAGGCAAGCATGCACGGAAGTAAACGTGAAGTGATGCAGCAGAATGAATAGAGATAACTAATATGATGAATACGAAGTGATAAATAACAAACAAAAAGGTGAATAACAAAATTAGAAGACAAAGGGTTTGGCCCGACGCGGCAAAACATCGTGTAAAGGTAGCCTTTTGGCTTTTCCCTTAAATGGAGGACCTTTAGCTCAATGTGAATAGCCCATGCGCACGAGATAGCAATGTGTAAATAAATAAAGCGATAACAAGCGAAAAGTAAATATAATAATGAAAGAAATGTGACCAAGGCCAATATCTATATGGGACATAGTATGCCTGATTGAACGTATCTCATGTTTAATCAAATGTACTTCTTCCGGCGTGACAAAACATCGTGGAAAAGGTAGCCTTAAGGCATTCCCTCAAATAGAGGACCTTTAACCCACATGATTAGCCCTATGCGCACTAGATAGCAATACATGAATAAACAAAGTAATGACATGCAAAAATTAAATAATATAATGACAAAAGAGATGTGACCGTGGTCAACATCTATATGAGACCTCAAATACCCGATTGAACGTATCTCACGTTCAATCAAACGTACTTCGTCAGACACGGCAAAACATCATGGTAAAGGTAGCCTTTAGGTATTTTCCTTGAATATAGGACCTTTACCCCTCATGATTAGCCCATGCGCATCAAACTCGTATACCCGATTGAACGTATCTCACGTTCAATCAAACATATTTCGTTTGGTGCGGTAAAACATCGTGATAAAGGTAGCCATATAGGCATTTTCCTCTAATAGAGGACATTTACCCCCACATGATTAGCCCATGCGCATCAAGATTATCAATGTATGAATAAACAAATAAATAATATGGGACCTCGTATGCCCAATTGAACGTATCTCATGTTCAATCAAACGTATTTTGTCCGGTGCGGCAAAACAACGTGGTAAAGGTAGCCTATAGGTATTTCCCTCTAATATAGGACTTTTACCCCACATGATTAGCCCATGCGCATAAAGATTATCAATGTATGAATAAACAAATAAATAAGATAGGACCTCGTATGCCCGATGAACGTATCTCAAGTTCAATCAAATGTACTTCGTCCGACGTGGTAAAACATCGTGGTAAAGGTAGCCTTTAGGCATTTCTCTCTAATAGAGGACCTTTACCCCCACATGATTAGCCCATGCGCATCAAGATTAACAATGCATAAACAAAGAAAAAATATATAGAAAATAAATAGCGGAATAATAGACACAAAATTAAATACCAAAATGTAACACGTGCTTGAAAGTTTCTCAAGCGGTACGTGGAATTGTATCCCAAGTACAGACCACACTACCGTCCATTCGGATTCGGCTACGGAATTTACGTATGTGTTTCCATTCGATATACCGCGAGAGATAGCACCGACCATTTAACATAATGTAATCATTAACCCCATGTATACATGAAATATGATAATGTATGTGATGAAATAACAATAAATAACGGAAGTGATAAATAATAAACTAAGTGTGAAACATTAAAAGAAGATAAAAAACAGAAAATAAATGTGGAATAATAAAGCAATGATAAATATAAATTAAATGCGAAATAGAAATAAAGATGAATGCGAGACAAAATAAATGGCGGAACATCAAAGAGAGGTGTGACCAATAGTTTAGCCGTTTTTAATGTAGGACTTCGCATGTCTGGTTGGACGTATTCCACGTCCAACCAAGCATGCCGTGTCCAGGATAACAAAATAAAATATAACAAAGGGGTGCCCTCAAGTCTTACCTTTTAAGTCGCTTCTCAGAAGTGCGTTACGTCGTCGCCGGAAGGGTTAATGCTCCGTAACTTTTCTGGTTTTCTGATTCAGTATTTTCCTTCGCTGTTTCACTGTTTTGAGCCACCGATTTCTCTGGTTTAGCTACTGTTTTTTGTCTCGATTTGGTGGCTATTTTTTGTTCGGTTATGAGGCTATTTTCAACTATTTTTTATGTCTGTTAGAGGGCTATTTGTTGTTGTTATAGTCGGTTTGAAGGGGCTTTGTTTGTGGTTATTGCACTGTTTGCTTGTGAGGGCTTATGGGCTGTTATGGTCTTCACGTGGAGGGCTGATTCGTGGAAGGTCAAGGGTGTTGTTGTGGTCTTCACGTGGAGGGCTGGTTCGTGGAAGGTCAATGGTGTTGTACGGTTTCTTTGCCATGCCAAAGTGTTTTGAGAGAGAATGAGGATTTGTTCCAGGGCCGAGAGATGTGAGATGAGGTATTTTGAATGAGATAGTCATTAGGGTTTCATTTTTTTTAGAGTGGCGAGCAATGTATTTTGGTCGTGTGTGAGTGAGGGACGTGATGGGCTGCTTTAGGGTTTTTTTTGGTTTTGTTGATCCGTGTTGATGTTTTAAGAAAGGAAGACAGTTTCGTGAAAGGTGTTTGTTTAGTCAGTGAGTTGATGAGAAGGTCGGTTCAGTGGAGGGTTTGTGTGTTTGAAGGTGGGTTGTGAATGGCATGGGTGGCTTAGGGATGTGAGAGAGAGAGAGAGAGAAGCGTGAGGGCTGTCAGTTTGGGGTTTTATGTGTTGAATCAAAGAGGGGACGAGAGAGTCAAAAAAGGTTTTTTTTTTTGTTTCTTTAGTTTTAGGTTGCCGTGAGTCTAAGGGGAAAAAAAAAAAGAAAAGAGACCACTAGGGTTTAGTTTTGGGTTATTTTTATAGTGGTTTGCTAGGGTTTGGTTTTGCAAGTAAGGAAATAAATCAAGCAATTAAGGGGTGTAATTAATTTTTTTAGGGAAAAAATATTGTGTATTTTTGGTGGGGGAATATATTTAATTTGGTAGGTGATTTATTTAGATTTTGACATGTGTTGAATATTTTTGGATTGGATTTGGAGGGCCTTTGGCATGTGGCTTAGTGTTATGGGCTTAGGCGTGTGGCTTGGTGTGGGTTGCAGGGATTTTGGGCCGAGCCTAATAGTTAAAACAGAGATTAATCGAGTGAACCCGAGGCTAAACAAATGAATTAAATCTGAAGATGTACTTATTTTTGAATTTTCACTTCCGATGTCTGTTCCCGCAACTTCCGCAACTTATCGAGTAGTGCCTCCAAACGAGGCTTATTATCAGGCTTTCATACAAAAATGCAAGTGTCTACACTTAGCTTATAGTTCTTTTTATAAGTGAGTTGTTAATTTAAGTCTCTAAGCTCATAGGACTCATATACATATTCATTTAGATGCATTATGGTCATGTGCAAAATGATTTTAACTTTCGAATCCTATATTTTATGTACTGGGACCGGCATATCGGTTTCCCACACCGGTATACCGTGACCCTGCTCTATCTTAGATATATTTGCATGCTCTCTTGAATCAGGCTGCTCCATACCGGTCAACTGAGTATGCACAACAACTGGAACTTGGGCGGTTCATACTGGTCCTTATACAATGAGTACATTAGCTTAATGGCCTCTATACCGGTTAGTAATATGGTATTGCGTTTTAATCTTCAACGGTAATATAGTCGTTATGCTTTGGCAGACCGATATACTGGCTTCTGAGATCGCCATACCAGTCTCAGACAGAGAGCATGGTTTGCATTTCACTTTTTCTATAAATTGAGCCCCAAATTCGTTTTTACCAACTTCTTCAACCTTTATATAATTTTCGTTAAAGTAAAAATAGTGAGTTTTACAAAACCTTCATCATCATTCACTCTCATACTCAAGCTCAGACACTACACTTTCATTTCATTTGTAGTGAGCTTAGATTTCATGAGTTGATAACTCACACTTTAATCTTTTTATCTTTTGTGAGTGCCCAAATTGTACTTTAAACTTTCATATTCAAATACTTGGTTGGGAAATCCCTTTGTGGGTGTGTATACTCAAAAGAATGATTTGTAAAAGGTTGTGAGTGAGCTTAGGAACAAAACTCTTTGTAAAGATTTAAAAGTGAACTATTGAAAACTCTTGTGTAAAGGTTTGGAGTGAACCTAGGGGACAAAACTCTTGGTTGCGAGTGAGTCATGAAAATCTTAGTGTGAGTTGTGGATTCAACTTAGTGGAAATCTTCAAGCGTGACTCAGGAGAATGGACGTAGATAAAGAGTTGGTTGAACCACTATAAATTACCAGTGCCAAGTTCTTTATCCGTTAACTTTTAATTATCGCAAGTTTAATTTTATATTTTCATATTAATTAGAAACTTGCTTTTAGGTGATATATTGTGATTGAGAAAAAATGACCTAAGCTTTATTGGTAAAGCTACTAACTTAGTAGTGTAAAATCAAAAAGATTTATATTTCCACAAATTTAGGTCATCCCCCAATTCACCACCTTTTGAGGTATATAGATTGTTTGTTTGTGTGCTTGTAGGTGATTTTAATTAGTACCAGAGTGATGTATTCTCAACAAAGATTTAATCGTCCAAGAATCGATCATGGCCTCTACAAGCTACATAACATACTTTGCTGAATGAGTATTCATTGATAGACCGCCATTTTATGACGGAACGAACTTTAAATTTTGGAAAAAAAATGATGCTCATATTTTTACTCGCCTACGATATTGGTGGATATAAATAGATCACGAGAGAGTAAAAAACTTCAGTAAACTATAATGCACTTAAAGTTTTATGTGAAGCATTAAATAAAAGTATATTTGATAGGATTCTCAAATTTACAAATGCATATGAATTATGGAAATCCTTAGAATTTCTATATGAGGGAAATAGTCAATTAGATGAATACAATATTGATCTTAACTCATCAAATGATGAAACTTATAATTTAACATTAATGACTATTGAAAATCCTATAGGGGAATCGGAAAATGAAAGCATTGATGTTTCTAAAAATGATATTTCCGATTATGATGAAATACTTGACATGTTGAATGATTTACATGACAATTATAATACTCTTAGAAAGAGATACAATTTGATTAAATAAGAAAACATTTTACATTAGCATGAACATGCATCATGAATGGATAAAGTTCGTGCTTTGGAAAATGATGATATTTAGTTGAAGGCCAATCATGAAAATAATGTTTTTATTGAACAAAATGAGCATGCATCTCATATGGGACAAGGTCATGCTTTAAATTTTGGGGATATATGTTTAAATGATAAGCATGAATATTGTATAGAGAATATGTCAATTAAAACATCTATATCTAAATCATCATGTGCTATTGAATCTTTGAAAATTAAAAATGATGATTTGAATAAGAAACTAAATGACTTGCAATGCGTTTTGACCAAATTCACTCAATGTGAAGAAATTTAAACTACTACTTGGTTCACAAATAAATGTGTTTGGAAAAAGTAGATTAGGATACAATCCTCACATGAAGAAAAAATATTTGAACCATTATTTTGTGAAGGCTTCATAATCATATCCACGTTCACCACATATAAATGCATTTAAAGTATTTAAATCAGATGTTAAATGTCATACATATTGGGGTTAGTACTCAGAGCGCCAATCCGGACCGTATTTATGTTTGATTCATGAATACGAACAATTCATTTTTCCATAATATCACTTAATTAGTGGTTGTACCTCTTGTTTTTTATATACATATTCGATCTAATTACGATTAAATTGAAACTAAATCTGATTTAGTGATATGTATATATTAGACAAAAATCCGATAATATATAATGTAGTGCGCAGTTACAAAGTAGTTTGTAATTGACATTGGGAAGTGTCACTACTAGAAATATATTATCAAATAAAATTCCTGGTCAAGATTTACTAACACGAGTCGATTAGTTAAATCCGTTGAGACCAGTGCATGTCGTATATCGAGACTTGGTCCGATGATTTATCCCAATGAACCATGAGTCTTGGGAGACTCGTATAGACATGTAGGTGTTTATAGTGGATAAACACTGAACGACTTACCAATAATTCTTAGTAGATGGTACACCAACGTCAATAAGAATCTTCTCGAGTGGAGTAGCATAGTGATCCTTCGACTTGAGATACCACTGTGGATGTATGAGACATCCTCCACACTTAGATGGCAGTCAGGTCACAAATCTATTTAGATCAGACCTCCGCCTGTTCTTTGGGTGTGGACCAATCCTCATGATATCATTTGTGTGTCAAGGTAGGATCCGTCAGTTCTGTGTACAGAGCATAGGTAGTCCAAATATGATTAGCAATCTGTTAAATCTATGGCCATAGTATACTTTGGAAGTGAGTTCCGAATATAATTTAGAGATTGTTAATATATATGTCGACGAGATTATACCTATATAGATTTGACGTTTATATCTATATCTCTGGGATAATCCGAATACCTATGACGGAGGGATTATAATATGCAATGACCTTGACCTGTATGATTTAGCTAGTTTATCTGTGGTCATCATAATTTACGTGTGGGTAGATTATGGACACGAAATTGGATTTCGTGACAGATATGCCTGAATCTAGAGAGTCTCACTAATGAAATATACTCATAGAGCACTAGGGCGACTATTATAAATAATGGTGATTATTTATAAATCGTTTAACTATTAAACGAAATATACATGTATTAGGGGCCGAACTGTCATTTCCTAATTAGTGTGTATTTATGTTTAATATTTGATATTATTAAATACACATTAATTAATTATCAAATTATGATATTTGACATATATCATTAATATATGTATTTGAGATATTTAAAGTAAATATAATACATATATTTGAAATATTTATATTTAATTAATTATTTAATTATTTAATTATTAAATAATTAAAGTAATTAAAATATAAATATCTTACCAAATGATAATGATGGGAAATGATTAAAAAGTATATATTGTTGACTTTGCATTAAAGGAAGTGGTTGTCAAATTGATTTTTACTTCTAAGATATTTGTTTAATTTTGATTAAATTGGAAAATATCTTTCCTTGCAATTTTTGGCCACTACCCTAACTATTTAAAGTGTTAAATTTTTTCATTTTCCAACCTTTGTCTAAGCTTTCAAAAAAATAGAAACAAAAAAACACTTTGAGAAGAAAAAGTGAAGGAACAAGATTCAAATCAAGAGAAGACATGGATTTAGTAAGTATTTCTAACCTTTCATTTGAGGGTAATTTGTTCCTTTCATCCATGGCTACAACATATGTAGTTCTTAGGTTTTTCTACTCATTCTTGTTTATGTTTTTGGTGGTTGGAAGTTTTGGTCATGTGTGTTTGCATGTATGATACTTAAAGAAAGCTTATAATGTGTTATTAAGCATTCTTTTGACCATTTGATGATCTAGTTGCCATTCTAGAGTTGTTGGGCTACTCATTGATGACCTAGAATTGTTCTAGAGTTATTTCAAAGTGGTGAGACTTGTTTGGTATGGTAGAGACTTGATTGAAACATTAGATTTGTTTAATTTGGTGTAATTTGATCATATTGATGTTCTTGCAAAATTAGGTTTATACCCTTTCCGAATTTGGGGATTTTCATATATGTGTTGTGTAATGATGTATATATGATATATATCAAGTTTGGTGATGATTGGATTTCATCTTGACTTGTTTTGAACAAGATTGGACTAAAATACACAAGTTTGAAAATTGAAGGGGCTCACGATAATTTGAAAGAAATTGTAGGTTTGAGTTGCAATTTGTAATTTGATGTGTATGACATGTTAAAATCACTTTGGTAATGATTTGGAATCATTTAAAATTGTATTTGACAATTTAAAGACCAAAATGATCAAATTGTAAAGTTTTGGGGTAATTCTGTAATTAATGAAAAATCTGGAAAAAGTTTTGAGAATTATATTTTCATGTATATTTTATGTACAAATCATTTTGGTTGTGATTGGAAATCACCTAAGTTTGTTTTGAACAACTTAGGACTAAAATGATTACAATGGAAAGTTTTTGACTTTTACGGCAATTAATAAGAAATATGATTTCTTGGGTAAAAATTTCAGATTTTAAGTATTGAGTAATTAAAATAAACAAGTTTATTTTAATTGTTCAAGAAAAATTTTTGAAATCAGAAAATTTTGATTTTTCGCATTCCGCTGCGTTACCCGTACTACCCCTTAAAACCCCTACAAAATGGTATTAGAGCGAGTCTGGTTCTAGGCCCTAATATAACACTTTGTGGAAAATCCCTAATTAATAAGGTTTTAAAATAACTAGTATAGAGATAGACCTGGCCGGCGGTTTGGTTTCGGTTCGGAACTGAACCGAACCGGCCAGTTTCGGGTTCCATAAGTGTGGAATCGGAACCGTGAACCGAACTGATCGGTTCCGGTTCCGATTTTTTTAATTATATAAAAATTCAAAAATAATTTAAAATAAATTAGATCAATTTAATAAATAAATAATATTATGAAATTAACGAGCTTGAACTTAAATTTTGAAAAATTTAAGTTGCCTACGTATCCTCCAGGGGTGAGAGGAATTAAAGCTCACGTAGTTCCATTACAATTTTAGGATATTTTCCATTTGGAAATTTACAATTTTGTAATTATCAATCATCATTATCAGTTGATCCTTCAGCTCTGGTTCAGCTTGCACTTGTTGTTGCAGATGTATTATTGAACAAGTCTTCAAAATCATCGGGGACATCTTTTTGTTGTCTCAAATCAGCTAGAGTCCAATCATCCACACAAGCTGTTACTTCTAGAGTGCTTGGATGTAGTGATGATCGTCTAGCTTCCAATATATTACCTCTCATATTGAAGGCTTGCTCAACCGCAACGGTGGAAATAGGTGCTGTTAATATTTCTTTAGCAAAATTGATAAAACATAATATATATTTTGATGTCGGTTCCACCATTCAAGGATTTTAAAATTTTACTAACTAAATTTTCAGTAGGAAACTCAAAATTTGTAGATAAATAATTATCTAATTCGGGGTTATTAGTTGTCGTCTCCCTAGTTTTTTTATTTCGTTGCAGTAACCAACGATCCCCTGTGCTAAGTCTTGTTTGATTTATTGGTTCACTATTACTAGATTCACCTAATGTTCCTAAGTTATATCTTACAATATAATCATTAAATAACTCAATTAACTCATTTCTTAATCTCGCTATTATTCTTGTAATATCAATTTCATCTAATATTCCTAAATAATCATAGTAAACTTGTAAAGTACTATTCAAACCTTCTAATTTAAATCTAGGATAAAAAAACAACAACAATAAGGTAAAGTAAATGAATTTCTCTAAAATAATTCAACCATTTTACCTTCATAACAGTAATGGCTTCTAACAAAACAATATCATTAGGATTGTTACTTTCAACATGTTCATCGAGAGTACCAACTATATTCAAACTTTCAAGAAAAAATAAATGTACTGTAGGATAATAAACTCCGCTAAAAATTAAAGTAGCATCAATAAAAAGTTTTAAAATTTCTAAATTTTTTTCACAAATATCCAATTGACTAGGAAAGAGTGTGATATTTTGAACATGTTGAGAAAAAAAACTACATAATGCATCTTTGTATTCTAATACTTGACATAAAATAAAATAAGTTGAATTCCAACGAGTTGGAACATCTCTTGAAAATTTAATCGGTTTAATACCATTTATTTTACAAAAGTTGGCACATCTCTCCTAACTTGAGAATATGACCTAATAGAATTAAGTGTCGTCTTAATAGGATCAATGAAATGCGATAATAATTGCAGACCATCTTGCACACATAAGTTAAGGACATGACATGTGCAACGAAAATGAAAAACTGACCCCCTAAATTTGGTTGATATATTTCTTTTAAATTATTGATGGATGCAGTATTTGCAGATGCATTATCAAATCTAATTGTTAAAATTTTATCTACTAAATCATATTCATAAAAAATTACCTTCATCATTCTATAAATATTTTGTGCAGTATGTTGGTCATCAAAAACTCTAAATGCAATAAGTCTTTTTTTGCATTGTAAATGATGCATCAATCCAATGACAAGTCACACCCATGTATGAGTGTGTTTTCCAATGGTCACTGCAAATATCAGAACATATATAAATACAACCTTTAATCTCTTTAAATATTTCATTTAAAATAATTTTACCATATTTGTATAATTTAAAAATATGACGTTTTGTTGTGTTTCAAGTCATTCTACATGCAACAGGATTTAAAGCATTATACACGTAATTAGTAAAATGAATTTTTTCACAAAAGCTTAAAGAAAGATGTGCTATACAAGTTAATTTCGTAAATTCTTTTTTTTTTTTTACATCAGAATATTTAAATAAATCTACAGCACTCGTACCTCTACTAGATGATGTATACCTGGCCATTTGAGTTTGTGTCGTATCAAGTCCAAGTTCAACCTCCTGATGTCTTTCCAAGTGCTTGATCATATTGTCGTATCTACCAGAAAATTTATAAGAAACCCCACAACGGTTGCATATTGCTCTTGAACCTTCATCAACAACGTCTAAATGAAAATGAATTTTGAAAACATCCGAGGAACGAGACATAACTTCTCTTCTCCGTAATTGTGAACCGACACTGTGGCCGCTTTCTTGGGTTGACATATTTGACATTATGTTATCAGATGAGCTTGCCATTTTTTGTTTAAGAAATAAGTAAGAAGAATAAGAAAATTGAGAATGATGATAATAACTAATTGAGAATAAGAGAATTATAGGAATCGAGAGAGGAGAATTGTAAGAATTGAGAGAGTTGAGAAATTGATGTGTTGAAATAATGAACAATGACCTCTATTTAGAGAGTTTTAAAATTTTTTGATACCAAAAATGCCCATAAATATAACCATTTTATTATCGTTATTAGGGGTATATTAGGAATTATATATTTCAATTTTTTTTACGGCCGTTAGGCTTTTTTTTTAATTAAGGGCTCCCCACCCCTTTCCCCAACGGCTAGTAGCTATTGGGGAAATGGTTCATGTTGGAACCCTACGGTTCTAACTGGTTCGGTCGGGGTTCGGTCAATCACAGTTCCGGTTCGATTCCGATTCCAAACCGGAATCGTGGCCTGGTCTATATAGAGATACTTGTTTCTTGGTTCGCTTTGTCAATATGATTTATGGATATCTATTATATGACTGCATCCGAGAACGTGCCAAATCAGTGAGGGTGTAGCCGATAGGAATTTATTTATGCCGGATGTATACTTGATACTAGATAAATTCAAGCGAAAGCGGGATTCTGAACGTGCCAAAGCTGTCAGGGTTATGCAAGTAGCTTGAGTTTATCATTGACGGGTTTAATCTTGGTACGTCCCCTTATGAACGTGTCAAAGCTCTCACAACGAGAAAAGGTCAAAGTGAGTGTGATTGACAATGAGTTGTCTACCTGTGAATATACGTAGGTGATTGACGTGTGATTGACAATGAGTGGTCTACCTGTGAATATACGTAGGCGAGAACGTGCCAAAGTTGTGAGTCGAAATATATTCATGGGGTTCACTTCCATTATGGAATTCGATTTAATTATTGAATTCTCATTTTGGTTGGGGATTACGATATTACGTAAAATAGTGGGAGGCACAAAATATTCCATAACTTAAGCAGTGTGTAATATTATGAAAATTGTCACTTGTTTGTTTTCCTTATTCTATGGTAAATAGAATTAAACTTTTAATCCACTACTTACATATTTTTATATGTTGTTTCTGACTTGACTTATGGTTGTATTTTCTATAATAAATTCTAGACACTATTAGACTAGGATATTGCTAGATTAGTCTAAACCATCGGGAACTGTTGTTCCGATTTTCTTGAAAAATCAGGATGGTTAGTGACTTACTAAGTCATGATAGATAATCTAGATAGATATCTATTTTAGGATATTATTATGTAGAGAGAATAGTTTCTTGTGCTGTAAGAATGGACACAAATCAGTTCATGTCTTGATATTCTTGACTGGCATTAAGAAAATCTCATTAGGTATTTGTAACGAACGGTAGTTTTTTACTACTGTATACCATTGTACTGTTACGAAATGGATAAAATTATATAAAATAAATTATATTAAGACTCAAATATACTCATGAGATGACTTTGGGGACAATCGAAAAATTCCTCGAAATCCCGGGACGAGACTGTACAATATTCCTTTTACACAGCCCATGGTATTTAGGACATAACATTTTCGTATGAACTCCAATTTTTATAAATTTTATATCTTCAGAAAGCTGAGATCGAGACCTACAACTTTCGCATTGAACATTATTCCAAAATAGGACCAGAAATAGGTCAAAACTGCGAGTCAAAATTCAGATGAATAGTAATTTCGGACCGAAATGATAAAAATCTCAAAATTTCTCCATTTTTCTACACTATGCTACACTATTCTTTATTTATAATGACCCCACTATATAAAGAGTCACTATTCCTTATTTCATAAAATTTGGAGAAAAAAAAGAGATGAAGTCATAAGAAGGAGAAAGGAAAAAGAAGAAGAGAAGAAAATGAGAAGAAGGGGAAAGGAAAAAAAGAAAGGAAGAAGAGGGAGCAATGGGTAATGGCCACTCATCAAGCAAGAATAAAGAATAGAAATAAACACCATAAAGGATGAAGAAAGATTCTAACAACAAGAAAGAAGGTAATAAACTCTACCCATAAATTTAATTGTTGGATTTCAAAAGCATGATGGTTCAAAATGATGTTTGGATGTTGATTATGAAAAGATAATTGGGATGTGATGATGAATTAGATAATAATTGTGTTATTAACTATATTGGTTGAAAATTGTTAAGAGTTGGGTTTAATCATATGGAATATATATGGAATGGATTAAAAGTTCGGTGTTGATGAGATAATGACTTGATTTATGTGGAATTAAGTGTGATATGATGATTTGAGTGTGGATTATAAGTATAGAAATTTTAGGGTTTGTTTTGGGAGAAATGGAAATTGGAGAAGAAGAAGCAGAATCCTGGAAAAATGCCTCGTGCCGCGAGGCGCAAGAAGAAAATGGATGTGCGTTCTGGTCGTTGCGCATCGCGACATGCAATGGGCTGTATCGCGACGAGTGTCACAGAAATTCTCATAATCAGTTTGTAACTACTTTAGTTTAACCTTAACGTGTTAAGGACCACCTTTAAGGTCTCGTAGCAGCTCGAATGCATATATTACGTCTTAGAACAAATATGATACACCAAATTACGATATCACGTACTTGAATTTAGTAGTTTAAACTAGTTCCAAAACTTATTTTAGAGTTTCTAGTCTAATCAAGTTATCATCTATAGACCATTGCAGGGGTTACTGTAACATCCCGCCTGAGCTAGGATATTACCGGCAGGAGACAGGCTAATCCTGACTCCATAAGCCTCTGACTCTGACGAAATTTCAGCATGACCTCTGCTAAAAGTCATGCAATCTGGATCAAAGTCCAGCATCTTTATACAACTTATAGGGCCCAAACACATAATATACACTTAAAATAATAAACTCAAGACATAACACGATTGAGCTTCATGCCCGAAAATACGTATGAACAAAAACTTTTAAAACTAAACTTATACAACTCAGTTCTCTACAACTAAACTCATGAACAACTTGACTCTCATCCACCCAAGACCTGATGTCCGTGGTCGACCGATCTGGTCACCAACCTGTAAAACTCAACACTGTAGAACAGTGAGTCATAAGACTGAGTAAGTAACTATGTACATTCCTTGAGCGTCAAACACAAGGAAAGTCTTAATTCTGTTTCTGTATTACCCTAAGCTTTCTATGTGTCCATACAATATTTACAGAGTCTGTGCCACTGTATAATTCTTATCCATTTACAAACTTATTCCTTGCTACTGATTTCTTTTATCTGATCATTCATATACTTTAAATTTTATCTGCTGCTATATCATAAACTTCTCTAACATAACACTAAGTTTCCATATTCCTATTTACTTCATCAAGCCTCATCACGTTTCTGTTGCGCTACTTTGATATCTTTTTATTTTCTGCACTCTCTTTACTAATTTGTCTAGGCTATTGTTATAACTTCCTTTCTTTTATTTCCGTGAACTATCATCAAATTGGTAATCTAAAATATTATTCCTATTAAACATCCACATACAACTATCAACCATATTTACATGTATATAGATTAATGTTATCATAAACAAAATACTCATTCTATGTAAACATACAATACATACAAACATCAGTCATATATCCATATAGATGTAATCATACTATCATGCATTGATATCAGCTATATGCATCTCAAATATTTTCTAGAGTATATGGTCTATATACCCATCTTGTGAATTATACTCTACTTAATATGCTATGTTTTTATGAACTATTACTTTAAAACCTTTTTTGAAACACTTACATATGAATATATACTAATGCGATTATGCATAATATCAACTATGTGCATTTTCAAATGATAACCAAAATTTATGATTTATATGCATGACTTGTAAATTATTTTCTATCTTAACATGTCATACTATTTAGAAAATACTTCCTGAAAACATTTTTCTGAAAAACTGTTTTCCGAAAACTTTGTTATGAAACTCTTGGTTAAAAGTCTCATAATAAAACTTATTTTTTTGAAAACATGCTTTAAATCTATGGTTTCTGGAAACTGTTTCTAAAATCTTTTTTTCTGAAAACTGTTTACTAAAATCCGACTTTTGAAAACTACGTATTGATGATCTGAAAATTCTGCACTAAAAATCTGAAAACAGAAAACTGCTCTACGTTCAATAAAACGACTCAACTGGATGTGTTCGGAAACAACTCAACCGGGTCTCTGAAACTGATGAAGCCTAGGAAAATGACTCAACTAGACGTCTCTGAAACTGGTGGTGCCCTACTCCCAGGAAAACGACTCAATGGAACGTAGAGCTCTATGTCCAGGAAAACGACTCAACTGGACATAGCCACCACTAGAGTCCAGGTACACGAACCGATGTCGTCATCCTGGCTCTACATGTGCACATGTTCTCTGTATCCGCCAATTCAAACTGTATGTCAAGTTACATACTAGGGTGAGGTTTTACCTCATGCCCCGAAAAACATAAAACCATGTTCTGTTTTTTCAAAACTGTAAAGACATTTCCCGAAAAATGACTCTTTCAAAGCAACTGAAACCTTTCTTTAAAACACTTTGAATCTAAAAATATTCTTAATTTTAACTTAACTTCTAACAATGATATCACATGCATAATTCATTCTAAGACTTTCATTTACCCTAACTATTACATGCTTATTTCATATTATCATATGTGCTCATGCATATGTTCATGCATTCCTACAATTAAATGATATATAAATTCTAAGCCTTATATATATATATATATATATATATCATCATCATCATCTCATCATCATGCTTATACTTCATTTCTGTCACATTGTATACAATCATATCATGCTTTCTATAAACATTCTTATCTATGTTATCGTATTCATTCTCTCTCATATCCATTTCTACATAATCATTCACACTTCTTCTTATGTTACATATATTCATAGCTTACTTTATCAGGCATCCACATTCACGCATATATGCATACACCCACATATTTGAATATCTATACATACTTATAAATTAAGGACATGTGTATCCTATTTTTTTAAGCAATTATCATACATGCTTACATTAACATGTACAAACATTTTAACCATAATAACCTATCGTAACATTATTCATTATTCTTCGTTATATTAGTTATCGGCTTTAAATATTGCTATTTCCATAATTTTTACCCAATATTATTATGATTCCATACACACATAATCAATACCATTATCGAATTCACAACTTGCATACACTGTTTCACGTTCATGAACTATAAACATTACCGGGTTATGCATCATATATACCTAGCTACCCTAAAACTATAAATTTACTCATATTATTACTCGAGTCGGAGCTTAACGTCATTGTTAATTTAAGTCTTAATTCATGTTATACTCACACCTCATAACTTTGCTATCTAAATATTATCTCCAATGCAAAACATAACCCCAATAATAACATGTTAAATCTAACAACTTAAATTACAACAGTTCTTATTATCATCAATACTAACAAAATCCAAGTTTCATATGACTATATATTCGGCCATAGGCCTTAATACATCAAGCTTAAAAATTTTAAACTATCAAATGCATTAACCTTGAAATATATCTACCGAATATACAAAACACTTATCCTCTTGTTTATATTATCAAAGAATAAAAATCATACCAACTTCCCTCTTTTTTGCCCATTCAGCCAAGACTTAAATTCTAGCCCAAAATTATTTTCCCAAACTGCCAAAGTTCTTCTTCAACATGACAAATTTATATCATAATTTCATATCCAATTTTAATTAAAATTAAACCTATTTCTATTAACTCTACTGTCACCACTATTATTGCTTCAATTCACACCACTGCCACCACACTCTCATCACAATCTCAACCTAAATTTTGGATTTTATCACCCCAAATACATACAAATTTCATTCTTTACTTATTATTATTCCAAAACTAACCAATTAGTAGACTTATGCCCTAACACCATAAATCCCCAAAATCTAGGGTTACTATCAAACTTTAAATTTAAATCCAAATCCAATTGACAAAATTAATCGGACCCAAGGAAGTCATAATGTACTTACAATTGTTTCTCTCTCTCAATCTTTTTGCTCTTTCTCGGTTCTGCTTCATTGATTCTCGGCCTGCTTCATCTTCTCGGTCTCTCTCTCGTTTTCTTCATCTTTCTTCTTTCTTCTATCCTATCTCTCGGTCACTACCTTCTTCTTTCTCTTCTTCTACCTTCTTTCTTCTCGGTATTTCCTTCTTTATTTCTATCTCTCGGTCACTACCTTCTTCTTTCTCTTCTTCTACCTTCTTTCTTCTCGGTATTTCCTTCTTTATTTCTTATTCCTCTCTTCCCTTCTCGGCCTGCTCTTTTTTTCTCGGCCTGACTTGTTCGACCTAAGCTTCTTTTCTTCGTACAATCCTTGTGTGCGTTTGTGTTGAAAATGTGCGTGTGTTGATGATGTCTATAGGCCCCACATGTGTGTATTAATTTAATATGTTAATTATATATATTTTACATGTGTGTATGTCTAGATATTTCTAGGATTTATTTATTTATTACTTGTATATAAATATGTGGTGTATATATATGCAACCTATGTGTGTATATTAAAATATCTAGAATTGTCTAGGTTCAAATTAACCCTTCAAGTTAAGTTATTATCATCTTATAATTTATTTCTTGAAAAAGTCCCCACTACGATAAAAATTATCCCCGCGTTCAGACGCGACCCCACAAGCGAATAAAATTCACTCTAATATTCTAAAATAATCCGGGATGTTACAGTTACAATCTCATTCGATGAAGTAATATAGTTCCAGCCAGTTTCCAAGCACAGTGAATGGACCCCTTTTTTTCTCAAACTGATTTTATTTAAGTTTTTAAATATCAGACTTACATTTTTTGCATGTATGGCGTTAGCCAATTTCTTTTTTTGTATCATACATGATTTAAGAAATTATTTGGAAAATATATATTTTCAGTATGAATTTTATATTTTTTGGGGCATGAGGGAAAAACTCACCCCCAATATGTAACTTGAGACAATATAGAATTGACGGACAGGATATGTGCACATATAGAGGACTGAGGGGATGGTGATAAGTAACGCCCTCAGATCCTAGAGCAGGGCTAGGAGGACGGCGATATGTAATGCCCCTAGTGCTAGGGTTAGTGCTCGGAGTGCCAATCCGGATCGTATTTATGTCCGATTCATAAATACGAGCAATTCTATTTTCCATAATGTTATTAATTCATTGGTAGCACCCTTATCTTTTATACACTTATTCGATCTAATTACGATTAGATATCTGATTATGATTAGATCGAAACTGAATCTGGTTCAATGATACGTGTATATTAGACAAAGACTCTAGGATTTACAATATAGTGCGTAGTTACAACGTAGTATGTAATTGACATTGGGAAGCGAGCTATAAGATGTATATCCTTAAGTAAAGTTCCTGGTCAAGATTTACTAACACGGTCGGTTAGTAAAATCCGCTGAGATCAGTATATGTCGTATATCGTGACTTGGTCTGATGGTTTATCCTAGTGAACCATAAGCTCCGAAGACTCGTATAGACATGTAGGTATTTATTTGATAAGACACTGAACGACTCACTGAAGGTTTCCTAATAGATGGTACACCAATGTCAATAGGAATCTTCACGAGTTGAGCGAGCATAGTGGTCATTTGACTTGCGATACCACAGTATGATATACGAGTTATCCTCCACACTTTGATGACAGTCGCGTCAACGATCTATTCATGATCAGACCTCCGTTTGTTCATTGGGTGTGGACTGATGCTCATGAGATCCAGTGCGTATCAAGACAGGATCCGTCAGTTTTGTGTACAGGGCATAGGCATCCTCACATGTTTACGATCTAGTAAATCCATGGCCGTGGTATAACTTCGGAAATTAGTTTCGAGTGTTATTTAGAGATCGTAAATTGAAAGTCGACTGTATTATACCAAACTTATTTGACGTTTTCATCTATATCCCAGGTATAATACGGATTGCCTATGATGAGGGGATTATGCATATGCAATGAACTCAGATTGCATAGTTTAGCGATATTATCCGTGGTCGTCATAATCCATGAGTGGGTGGATTATGCACACAAAATTGGATTTTGTGACATATCAACTTAAACTTAGAGAGTCCTATAATATGAAGTGTACTCGTTGAGCGCTTGGGCAACTCGATATGAATAGTATGGATTATTCGTAATACTTCACCGAATTAAATGAGTTAATTCGAATCGTTTAATCAGTTAAATGATAACACATGCATTTGGAGATTTTGTCCGCTAATAATTATTGTGTATTTATATTTGATACATAATACGATTAGATACACATTAATTATTCGTCAAATGTGATTTGGACACATGCCATATATGTATATATATGTGTGTGTGTGTGTGTGTGTGTGTGTATTTGTTATTTATTATAAATAAAAATACATATATAATAATAATTACATTAATTAATATTTGGATATTTAATTGTTAAATATTTATATTATTAATTAATAATCTTTTTCCATAAATATAATGGAGTTTGTCTAATTATTATTGGTTGATGTGGCATGATTTAATTATGCTTTAGTTGTGCTAATTTGATTGGCTAACAAAAAGGTGTAATTATCATTTTAATTTGATGAAAATGGGAAAGAAAAAAATGCCCCCCTTTAAGGCCAAATTCGGTCAATAAGCTTTTAAAAAGAAAAATTGTTTTCTGCTTTTAAAAAGAAAAATTGTTTTCTCTCTCTTGTTGTCTTCTACAATTTTCGAGAATCTCAAATAAAAAACATAAAAAATGGGTTTCATTATTCCTTGACGATCCAAGTTAAAAACAAAGGAAAAATTCAAGAAAAAATGCTTGGAATCAAGAGATTAAAAGGTAATCTTCTACAACCCAAGATTCAAAAATTTGTTTCTTGTTTTCTTGAATTCTTAGAATAGTTCTAGGGTTTCTTTGTTTGGGAAAATTGGGGCTTTTCGTTGTGGCTGATGAAATTGGAAGTGTTCGCATGTGTGAAGTAGTATTTGGAAGTAATTAGTGTAATTAGTTTCCAATTTAATCAATTATTGATGAATTACTATTCTAAAGTATTATGACCACTCTTGTGACACCGAGAATTATTCTTGGTTGTTCATATGTGGTGACTTTAATTGGTATTTTGATTAATTGATTTAATCTTGAAATTTTAGATTTAAAGCATGAAAAATGGTAATTTTTGGTTCTGGATCAGATCTACCCAAACTAGAAATTCGGTGATGATTTTGATGTCATTATTATCTATATCGGTTGTATATTGATACTGGAAAAATTCAAGTGAAAGTGGAAATCATGAACGTGCCAAAGCTGTCAGTTGACAAGTGTAGCCTTGATACGCCTCCATGTGTACGTGCCAAAGCTGTCACAGCGAGAAACAGTCGGGTCCAAAACCAGAAGTCGCTGATGAGTGATTAACAAAGAGTTGTCTACCTAATGAATATACGTAGGTGAGATTGTGCCAAAGATGTGAGTCGAAATATATTTATAGGATCCTACTCTCACTATGGAATTCGATTTAATTATTGAATTCCCGTTGTACGTTGGGGATTACGGTATTACGTAAAGTAGTGGGAGATACTGATGGGTTTGAAAATCATAACTCAAGCAGTGTGTAATTTTTTTTATGGAATTTACTGCTTTCATTTTCCTTTGTTCTATATTGTTTATAGATTTATACTTCTAATCCGCCGCATTTAGGAGATTTAGATATTGTTAGATTAGTTAAAACCATCGGGAACTGTTATTCCGATTATCTTGAAAATCAACATGGTTATGACTTACTTACTAAGTCACGATTAGGTAATCTAAATAGGATATCTGCTTAGGTATCAATAAACACTTACCAACATAATGATATTATTCCAACTATTAAAACCCTTACCGTATCTTAATATATTAACTCAAATATTATAAACATTGGGACTAAAATCGAGGGTTTTTTATACCATCTCCAATTTTATTCGCTACCTCTTAGAATAATTAATCACAGTCACTAAATTACGACTCCAATCAAGTTATGAAATTCAAGTCGTTACACTCAAAGCTCACAAGTTTAAAGGTTGCCATCATAAAAAATGGAGAGATTCTTGGTGACATATTCGCAATATGATTTTTGATGATGTACTACTAGAAGACTTCGACACTCATTAGCGGACATTACAAAAAAATATCGAAGCATATTGGTGGTGAAGAGTAATTGTAACATCCCAGATTTTCGGGACTGTTCTAGAAGATTCCCGGACTAATGTTATAGTCTCGGAGCATCATGAAAATGAAGAGTAAGAGTTCAAGTAATGGAATATGGATCATAATATTATGAAATGAATAATTGTCGCATTGAAAGACGCGTCGTCTCAAGGAATCAGTTACGTGATATTTATATTATGCGTAAAGTTTACAGTTTTGTTCACGAAATTAACAAACGAACTCCGATCGAGTTGGTTCTTGAACCATCGGACCTGTTTTTCCGAGACGAATAACTTTTGTGTTGAATATATTTCGAGAATCGCATCAGAAGGGCTTCAAAAGGGCTGCTTTCCGAAAATACCCTTCATAGTGGGGGCATTTTAGTCATTCCCGGATTTTAGATATTTGTGTTATTATTATTATTATTATTTGGTAAGCATTTACAAAAAAAAAGAGAACGAAATACGCGAGAGAGAGAGAGAGAGAGGGAAGCTGAGTCGCTGGTGGCCTCCGGCCGGCCTCACGCCGACGAACTGCCACCGACAGCTTCTTCCGGTGAAGGGGGATTTTCTGGTGGCCGGTGATCGGCCAAGTAATGCCGGCGATGGCGAGAAAGAGAGGGAAAGAAGGGCGCGAATGGGTTAGTGGATCCCGGCTCGTTGGCTCATTTCATGGCCCAGCCCCTACTAAATCGAAGCCTTCGACGAGTACTACGAGTATGCGAAGTCGATTTTACCAAACAACGGTCGGTTGCACGTAAAATGAGGAAAGAAGCGTCAGATGAATAGTAACCCATGATGAACTGTAGCGCCGATCAGAATTCTGATGACACTAGCGCGTTCCTATGGCTGATGGGAGTCCGAATATGGCCTTGAAATTTCGGTACGACTCTCCGTTAGAATTTCGTCATTTTAAAGTTTACGATTTTATATTCGGATGCTTCTAGTAATTTCGTAGTTTAGCGAATTTCCATGATATGAATCAGATGTGATTTAATATGTTAAAACGATAAATGTGGTAGAATCCGGGGAGAAACAGATTAAATTAGATTAATCCGGTAGAATTAGCGAGTTTCCTGTAAAACGCAGTTTCTCGCGCGACTGAGCGTAAATGACCATAATTATGACGATGATATAAATATGATATTGCGAGGGTAATTGAGTAATTTCGGATTAGTTCGGAGGGTTCGAGACCCTTCCGTAGCGTTTGCGAAAACTTTTCCGCAAGTTTTACCGCAAACGCGTAAAATGAGAATCTGAACCGTCTAGCTAGCATAGAACAGTTTTCAATTCTCAGATTTCAGATTTTCATACAGCTTCCAGATTTTCAGTACATGGCTTCCAAAAGTCAGACTTTAGTAAACAGTTTTCAGAAACCAGAGATTTAAGCGTGATTCCATCAAATAAGTTTTATAATAGATTTTCAGAAAGAGTTTTCAAAGAACAGTTCTCAGAGAGCAGATTTTAGGAACAAATTTTAGGGAACAGAACTTAGAAGGACATATTTTATAAGAAGCATCAGAGAAGGGCTTTTAGAAAAAGTTTTCGGAAAATAGTTTTCAGAAAAGTTTTCGGAAAGCATATTCTATATGCATGCCATATTAAAGTACAAAGAAGCTTATAAGTTATGCATACATATTCTAGTTAACATTTGAGATTGTATGTAGATGATCATAATGCGTGATAGTATGATTGTATCTATGTGTTTATGATTGATGTATATGTATATCACGTTTTTACATGAAAGGAACAGTATGTGAGATACTAATGCATGATTATAAAATTTTGTAAACGTGTTTATATAGTTAATACTAGTCCATTGGATGTTTAATAGAAAGAATATATTGTTATACCGATTTGATGATATTTTAAGAAAGTAAAAGAAGAAAAGTTTTATAATTGTCTAACCTAAATTAGCACAGAGTGTACAGGAAAGTAAAGAGAATTTGAGTAACGCAGCAAAAGTGTGATGGATTTTGACACGTTAGTTAATGATAAAGAAACTTGATGTAATTAATATGGGGTGTTTGTTGATATAAGTAGTAAAAGAAATTTAAGGTATGTGAGTGACGAGGTTAAAGGATCAGTAACCAGTAATATATTTGCATGGTCATATAGACAACCCATATTAACACAGAAATGAATTCTGACTTTGTTTGTGTTTGTGTGTTCAAGTTGTGAGCATGATTACTTAATGAGTCTTATGACTCACACCACAACAGTTTGCTAGTTTTGCAGGTCAATATCAGTTCTTTTGGGCCAGCATAATTTCAGTGAAGACTTTACAGACAGTGGATCGCCCCAATTACAGTCAAGAGTATCTTTGAGTCATGGGTTGAGTTATGGGTCCTCACGACCTTTGTATTCATATTTGCATTTGTATCTCATTTGTATGAGTAATGTAATAGCTTAGTTTTATTTTTTAGTTCTGGCCGGAGGCCAAATATTTACACTTTGATCATTGAGTTCAGGCCTGAGGCCTAGTCGAGTTTGCATATTTATTGAGTTGCTTGAGCAGGTTGTCTCCGGGTGCTGGCTATAAGCCAGGTTGCATGATGTTCTGCATACATCATGTCGAAATTTCATCATAAATAAAGGCTTTGGGAGATGAGTTCTCCTGTCTCCTGCCGGTAGCATCCTAGCTTAGGCGGGATGTTACAGTAATGGATGAAAAGACTAGTACATATTGAAGAATCTTATGTGGTCTTACCTTAGGGCTCTCTTTGTATGTGAGTTGTTAATTTAAGTCTCTAAGCTCATAGGACTCATACACATTCATTTAGATGTATTAGGATCATGTGAAAAATGGTTTTAACTTTCGAATCCTTCATTTTATACAATGAGACCGGCATATCGGTCTCCCACATCAGCATACCAGTGACCCTACTATGCCTTGAACAAATTTACATGCTCATTGAAATCAGGCTCCTCCATACTGGTCTCTCATACTGATTAACTAGAGTTTACACAGCCATTGGAACCGAGACGGTTCATACTGTTCTCCATACCAGTGAGCACACTGACATACCGGCCTCCATGTCGGTCAATAATCTTGAATTATATTTTAATCATCAACGGTAATATAGTCGTTATGTTTTGGCAAACTTGCATAGTAGTCTCAGATAGAGAGAAAATGTAGTATTTCATGACACACTAACTGTAACATCCCCGATCTGGGAGATGTTACCGGTAGTGAATAGCAGTACTAACCCCATAAGCCTTTGACTTCTGACTGTATTCTAAGCTATTCAAATGCAATGTCATACATGGGAACCATACCTCAATTTAAAATATTTTTGTTTCTCATATCTGTGTACTGAAAATACTTTTCTTTACACATATTAACAGATGCTCATAAAGACTCATACTTCACTAGTGCATAAAAGAAACTTTTATTTTGACACAGATTGGACTCTCATGCTATATGACCCAATGCTGGTGGACTCCATCCCTGGTGACTGCTTCGGTATCTCTCTTCCCGAGCTCGTCCTCTTGGAATTCCTGCAAAATAAATATTGGGATGAGGGGGTTAGATCGTCGTACGATATAAGTGAGTGGACAATAACTGAAAACAAAGTAAAAATATTTTAACTTCAAAATCATATTTTCAAAATCATATTTTCTTTTAACTTCAAAATCATATTTTCAAAATATCTTTTTATAAAACCTTTGTATTCCAAAACTTTATGTTTCTAAAAACTGCCTTTGAAACTCTAGTTTCTGAAAACTATTTATGAATATGTAGTTCTTTTGAAAAACTATTACCTAAAATATGAATTCTTAAAACTATGTTCTGAAGCTCTGAAATCTGTGTACTCAGAATCTGAAAAACTGAAAACTATTTTTCTGAAATCCGTATCTCTGCCTAAAAAAATGGACATATGAGGGCGTTACATATCGCCGTCCTCGTATACACCTAACTGGAGCCAGCAGTGCAAATCCACAACTTTGGGGTGTTACGTATCGCCGTACCCAAAGCATGCCACTACTGTCTCAGAAACTGGTGGTCTTGGGGAGTTACGTATCGCCGTCCCCCAAGCCACAAACTAGAGATGGGGGTGCGGATCTATGCTGCCACCCAAGCTCAAACTGGGTTCTAGGGGCGTTACATATCGCAGTCTATAGCCCAGCTCAAGGATCTGAGATCGTCCTCTCAGTCCTCCACATGTGCACATGTCATCTGAATCCGTCAATTCCAACTGTATCTCAAATTACATACCGGGGGTGAGGTTTTACCTCATGCCCCGAAAAATATAAAAATCATAATTCGAAAATATTTCTTTTCATAACATAACTTAAAACATAAATTTCATGAAATATCTGTAATAGATGAAATCTAACGCCCTAAAGCATAAAAGTAAGTCTGATATCAAAAATTAATAAAACCAGTTTGAGTAAAGAGGTCCATTCACTGATCTGGAGTTCGGCTGGCACTAGAGCTCTCATCGAAGGAGATGGTGGTTCCTGTGGATATCCTATAATTGGAATTTAATTAGAATCAATTGTAGTAAAATATCCTCGATACATTTGGTACTTAAAAATTCATCCATATTGTATATACAAGGCTTATTACGATTATAATTTGATACAGAATATGTATTTAAATAGATACGAGACCCTAATGGTGGTTCTCTAACATGCTACAGTGGAACTGGGGTTTAGAACTGGTTTGGTAATGTTTAGGTCCCGCGTTGCGCCTTAAAAAAACTTCTATTTTCTGGTTGTCGCGTCGCGACGCGCGGTCGCCAATCTGGGCAGATTCTGCCTCTTCTCCCTTCATGCGATTTTCACCCAATTTCCCCCCTAATCTTCCATAACATTTCCAACACACAAACCCTCAATTTTTGATTAATTCCACTCATCTTAATCTACCATATTAATATCATTAATCACTCATTTATCCACTAAATTATCATTAACAAATAATTATTTAAATTTTCCAAATTCAATCATCCAACTCCACAACTCATATCTTTACTTCCTCAACAAAACTAATTTCTAATACATCATCTTTCACTCATTTTCATCAATCTAAACCACTAATTCATCAAGAATTTAACTTTCTAGTCACTTATTAATTTTACCAATTTTGACCCAAATTAAACAAATGCGCTTTACCAACCTATCTATTGACTTTCAACAAAAGGAATCACACCATCATCATCATACTCATGTTCTTTATCTTTACGCAATTGCCAAATCATCAAAAACACAATATAAAGAAATGGGTCATGTATTTCTTACCTTTTTCTTACTTGATTTCTTCATCTTCCAAGATTCCAATGGTAGTCATGATTCACTTGGCTTCAATCTCCTTCTTTCTATCTTCATTTCCTTCTTCATTCTTTCTTTCTTCTTCATTCTCTCATTCTTCTTCCTTCTTTCTTTATTCTCTTCTCACGATACTGCCTTTCTTCTCTTTTCAATTTTTTTTTTTGTGTTAAGTGAATAGTTATTGCTTTATATAGTAGGGGTGCCTTAGATATTTTAAAAGTTGAAGAAGTGTGTAGAAACTTGGAGAGAAATTGAGATTTTTATCTTTTGGTCCGAAATTACTATTTATCCAGATTCTGACTCACATTTTGACCCGATTTTCGTCTGAATTTTGAAATATATTTAACGCGGAAGTTGTAGGTCTCGATCTCAGTTTTCCGAAAATATAAAATTCATAAAATTCGAAGATAAAATGAAACAGTTATGCCCCAAATACTATGTGTGGTCCAAAATAAATACGGTACAGTCCCGTCCAATGACTTTGAGAAATTTACCAATCATCTCAAAAATTTTTTCATAAGCATATTTGAGTCTCATCCTAATTTATTTTACATATCTTCGTCTCGTACGTAACGGTATTACTGCAGGCAGTAGTAAGAACTATCGGTCATTATAAATTCTCCCCCCTAAATAGGATTCGTCCTCGAATCCTCACTGGTGTCTAACTCGTGGTTTCTTAGTTTCTATAAATTATGTTATACTTATCTTTTTTTTTTTTTTTAATCTCTGTTGAATATCTATGACTACTATTTCTCTGAACCTTTAGATGTGCTCAATATGCTTATACTCCACAATCACTTCTCAAACTCTTAATAATTGGTACCTTCGATTTTTATTAAAAGATTATGATATCATCGTACCTGTGATTGGTATTCCTTTGCTTTACTAGTCCAACTTGGTCTTAATGTTCTTTCTTATCTTTTAGCTACTAACTTTCCATAAATTTCTTGCAACTTCCAACAGCTTATAAACTTCTCTATACCTCTTATACAACCTTCAATCGTCTATAAGCTTTTCTTCCTTTAAGTTCCAAATTTCTAGTTTCTAAGGGTTTTCTATCTTACTGATATTTCCTAATGTTCCTCTTACTAGTTTGTTGTATTCCTTCATACTTTACTTTCAAAGGTCGTCATTTAGGATCTTGCCAATATTCCACTTGTTCAAAGATTCATTATCTATAACAGTTTCGGTTTCACATTAGCTTGTTTCTTTGTTTCCAAACTATGATACAATATCGCCAAACCATCCATATCTGCTACTAGAATCATTCCAATCTTGCAGTGGCTTGATTACTTTATATAATTACTCAACCAGAACCTTTCTTATTGTTACCTACTGCATTTCCTTCACCTATATATATATATATATACACACACACACACACACACCTACTTCTGTTATATCTTAATAGTTCCACTCTCTTAAACTTTTCTTAATACTCTTTATCCTTCTTGTTGCTTAACTTCCGGTGATTACTACGCTCTTTCTCTAGGTACTACTATAATCCTTTTGCTATTTTTCCTAAGGGACTCATTCTGCTATGCTGGTTCCTTGCTTATTTTAGTCATTTACTCCTTACTTATTCACTTTCTCAAAGTCTTCATTTTCTTCAATTACTAAGAGAATCATTTACTACATTTTTGATCCATACACTATTCTTCTCCTAAAATCCTTATTCTTAACTCTATGAGGTTCCTTATAAATTATTCATTACCTACCTATGAATCATTTTCCGTGCTCTTTTGTACTTCTATTTTCTTTACTTTCTTGAGGGTCATTGGTTTCTATGAAGGTCTCCTGTACTTAGCTAATCTTTTTATAACATTAAACCTTTTTATCTCATGTTTTGTATCTATATTTATTTGGGATTCATTGTCTTAATTGTCGAACCACCTTGTAATTTGTCTAATCTATCCATTAGTCTTCTTAATTGATTCATTTCTTTACTAAGCTCTAGAGTCCCACAACTATCATTAATTCTTCATTCTATTACTTTCTCATAATGTTATTTTCGTGCCTCAAATACACTGAACTTCCTTGTGTTCCTCATATTTCTCCTACCATATGCGTGTTCTGTTTACTTACTATACTCCTTATTAAGACTAATTACGAGTCATCCCTCTATTTGTTTCTTAATTTTCAACCTCTTATTCTTGCTATAATCCTTTATTAGATCACCTTATTCTATCAACTACTCTCATTTACTGTTCATTCTCTTTTAGACTCTAAATCGAGCAGAAAATATATACATTCTATGGGAACCTGTAGGCACGCACTCTATTTAACACTTAAACTTGATAACACTCTGGTTAGATTGTTGCACGCTTTCTCGAGTTAAGGTTTTCTGAAAGGGAGGGTCGTCATTGGTTCCACAGAAACCTAGTAAACTACTTCATATCTTAAGGTTCATTACTCTTTACTAATTACTCTGAAGTCTACACTTATTTTACTGCTTCTAAACTCATTTTCTTATTCCATTATTCATACTTAATCTTCCTGCCTCTTCTGTTCCTTTCTTATTATCTTTATATTATATTCCTTGGTTTCAAATTAAGTTACTAAGGCTAGTGATGGTTCACTCTTATGGATATTTCCTAAAATCTCCGTCTTTGTTTTTGCCACCAATTGCTACTATATCACTGCATGTTATGGTTTATACTAGTACCTCATTTACTTCCAAATTATCTTAACCTTTGAGCTATCCTGGGTTTTCTTCTTTATTCCCTCAAAACTTCCTTGATTCTTATCCTAAGTAGTCTGTCTTTTAAGGTCCTTTTACTTCTCAAAATGAACTTACGTTGGTTTTCTTACGGTCACTTATACCCATACTGATAGGAACTACTAGTATCTCATTGGTCATTTTCTCTTATGTCTGGGGAAACTTCTCCATCATTGTTCTAGTACTCAATATCTTGACTGTGTCTATTGCTCATGTAAGCTAGGTATGGGGTAAACTCTATCAGGGTAACTTCCTTAACTGGTATCTCGAAAGAGCGAAGATCTGAGTAAGTCGAAACCTTATCTTTTAGATCCATTGGCTAGGGGAAGCTATCTGTTATCTCAATTACCACTCATCTTGTTTTCATACAGGTCTGAGTTCAGAAAATCTAAAATCTCTCTCTCTTTCTTATGGAATTTTCGTATCCATTAAAGGGCTCTACGATCGTCCTTGATAGTTGGGAAACTTACTATTTATATGGAATGGTTCAAAAAATGTTGAATCATGTGACAACCGATAGTTTTACTACTATCCACAGTGAACTGTTACGCACAGAATGAAGGCATGTGAAATAAATTACGATAAGATTTAAAAACATTCATGAGAAGTCTTTGGGAACGATCGGTAAATTTTTCGAAGTTTCTGGACAAGACTGTACTATGTTTATTTTGGACCGCCCATAGTATTTTGGGCATAGCTTTTCCATACAATATCCGATTTTTATGAAGTTTATATCGACGGAAAGCTGAGATCGAGACCTACAACTTCTGTGTTAAATATTTTTCCAAATTCGGACCATAACGGGGTCAAAAAAGCAAGTCAAAATCTGGATGAATAGTAAATTCGGACCCAAATGTAAAAATCTCAATTGTTCTCCAATCTTCTACACTCTTCTCTAACTTTCCAAAATATCATACACCTATCACTATTACGCACAGAACGAAGGCATGTGAAATAAATTACGATAAGATTCAAAAACATTCATGAGAAGTATTTGGGAACGATAGGTAAATTTCTCGAAGTTTCGGGACAAGACTGTACCATGTTTATTTTGGACCGCCCATAGTATTTGGGGCATAGCTTTTCCATACAATCTCCGATGTTTATGAAGTTTATATCGACGGAAAGCTGAGATCGAGTCCTACAACTCCGTATAAATATTTTTCCAAATTCGGACCAGAACGAGGTCAAAAATGAAAGTCAAAATCTATATGAATAGTAAATTCGGACCCAAATGCAAAAATCTCAATTTTTCTCCAATCTTCTGCACTCTTCTCTAACTTTCCAACATATCATACACCCCCTACTATATAAAGGCTTACTATTCAGTAATACCTATTTTAGAAGCACAAAATTAGAAAGAAATAAATGAAAAAAAATGAAATGAGAAAAATGAGTAGAGGCCGAGAAGGAAAAGAGAAGAAGGAAAAAGAATGAGGAAGAAGAAGAAGAAGGAAGAAGAAAAAGAGTTTTAAGTAGTACCCAAATAGAAAGAGATGCCAGACAAGTATATACGAGATTCTTAGGCGAAGTATGCGTCTTTGAAACACCGTAACAGAAGGTCCTCAAGACTAGTTCCCACCCTCCCAACCCTCGATCAATACCGATAACAAAAATGGACCGGAAGTGTAACCTTGAGATACTCCAGAAGCAAGTATAAGAGTAGTAATAAAAAATTGAAACATACGACCATTAAGAAGAGTAACAAGTCAGAATTAAAAGAAAAGAAGAGATAGCTTAAAGTAAGAGATTTAAGGAGAAGCTGCTAGATAAGGTAACAAAATAAGGAGTATTAGTTTAGTATACCATAAAATATAAAGGATGGCGTTAAAAATAACCAAGGACATATGAGGACATGTATCCTTCAAGTGAAGAAAGAAGATATGACCTATAGTAGATGCAGATAGAGAATGAAGTAGAAAAGTAAATCAATAAGATGGCTGATACTAGTATGGAAAGTGAGATAATCAAGGGGTAATAACAAACAGGAGAGAACATACTAAGTAAGTATTGACAGAAGAGTAATAGAATATAAAACCAATGAAGCAAGTTTATCATAGTATGGAAATTAATAAAGAGAAGATACTTTAGTTGCGACCGCGTGTAAGAAGACAAATGGATATAAAAGAATAGTATAGAAAGATCGAGAATTGAGATCTATAAGATATAGTCCAAGGATGAAACATAGATCAAGTAAGCTCTTAGAAAAATAAAGAAATGATGAAAAGAATACTAAGGAAGATATAGAGAGTGGAATTGCAAAGGTACATTAATGATGGAAAATAATTCATTAAAGGTTATAGTAAGAAATAACAAGGAAAATTTTTGATAAAGGAATCGCGTAAGGTACCCAGCCCTAGCTTAAGGTGACCAAACCACTACGGGTTTGGGATGGTTTAGCTACATGTATGGGTGGTTTAGTAGACTTGTATTATAGAACGAGGACTTAGAAAATAAAAAAGAGGAAGATCAAATAGCCAGCAGAGATTAGAGACAAGAAGATAAAGTTTAGTAGCATCTTTGGATATTTGCGAAGTTAAGAAGACCATGAGTTAGATGTCAGAGAGAATTCGAGGATGAATCCTATTTAAGGGGGGGAGAAATTGTAAAAACCGGTAGTTTTACTACTGTTCATAGCGAACTATTACGCACGTAATGAAGGCATGCGAAATAAACTACGATAAGATTCAAATACATTCATTAGAAGACTTTGAGAACGATCGGTAAAATTCTTGAAGTCTCGGGACAAGACTGTACCGTTTTATTTTGGACCACCCATAGTATTTTGGGCATAAAATTTTCATACGATCTCCGATTTTTATGAATTTTATATCTTCAGAAAACTGAGATCGAGACATGAAACTTTCTTGTTAAATATTTTTCCAAATTCATTCCAGAACGAGGTCAAAAATGACCCAAATGTAAAAATCTCAATTTTCCTCCAATCTTCTACACTCTTATCTAACTTTCTAAAATATCATAAACCCCCACTATTACGCACGGAACGAAGGCATGTGAAATAAATTACGATAAGATTCAAATACATTCATGGGAATTTGGGAACGGTCGATAAATTTCTCGAAGTCTCGGGACAAGATTGTACCGTGTTTATTTTAGACGGCCCATAGTATTTGAGGCATAAATTTTTCATAAAATCTCCAATTTTTATGAAGTTTATATCGACGAAAATCTGAGATCGAGACCTACAACTTCCGCGTTAAATATTTTTCCAAATTCGGACCAGAACGGGGTCAAAAAAGCAAGTCAAATTCTGGATGAATAGTAATTTCGAACCCAAATACAAAAATCTCAATTTTTTCTCCAATCTTCTACACTCTTCTCTTACTTTCCAAAATATCATACACCCCACTATATAAAGGCTTACTATTCACTAATACCCATTTTAGAAGCATAACATTAGAAAGAAATAAATGAAAAAAAATGAAATGACATAAATGAGTAGAAACCGAGAAGGAGAATAGAAGAAGGAAGAAGAAGGAAGAAGAAAAAGAAGAAAAAGAAGGAAAAAGAAAAAGAAGAAGAATAATAATAAGAAGAAGAAGAAGAAGAAGAAGAAGAAGAAGAAGAAGAAGAAGAAGGAAAGAAGGAAGATGAAACAAAGCTTGATCTTGGCAATCCTTGGAGGCTTAGGGAGTGAAGGAAATAAAAAAGGATGAGGTAAGGTAACTTGACCCAAATTGTTATTTTTGGAATTTTAAGTTTTGAAGATTATAGTGAGTTCATTGATTTTGTAATGATGATGAATATTATTTGAAGTCAAATGAAATGGTTTGTGCAATAGAAATATTTCTATGGATGTTGTAGAGGTTTGATTATTTGATAAAGGCATGAAGCATGTGGAAGTGAATTGGAAGTGTTAAACAAGGAAGAACAAGTAGGGGTTGTGGTAAACGTAATAAATATTCTTGGTGCACACCAAGTGTTCGAAGGAATGAGAACTTTAATAAGATTAAGAAATTAATTATATATTGTGTATGACAATATGTATTTAATGTGCTGAAAAGTATAATGGTGATTGTTGAAGTAAATTTGCCAAATAGAGTGGTGAATGAGAACTTGGGCAGTGAGTTTGGTTTGTAATACCTTCTGGACAGGTTGTGGTATTTACGTTATAACATGCGTTTTAGGTATCTGTTTGACAAGCCGTGAAATTATTAGTAAATTAGAAACATAGGGAAATATCATATTCAAAATTCAGAATTTTTAGACTTAAGAGGGAGTCGTATCGAATTTTCAAACTTGGTTGTTGCAGTGAATTACTGATTCTGTGGTAACAGAACAAGGTGTAAAGAAAATTTTATAATTTGCGTTCTAGAAATCAAAATCAAGATCCGTAAAATTTTGGATAAACTAGACATATAAGGTAGTAATATATCCAAAATTTAGAATTTTTGCACACGACGTGACCGAACTGAATTTTTAAAGTTAGGAAACCCACTGCCCCTACGTCCAGTTTTCAGTTAGGACAATCCCTGAGCTTCAGTTTATAACTTGAGTTTATGACATCATAATTGAGATCCGTAAAATCCGTCATAAACTACATACATAAAGGACAATTCTACTAAAATTCTAGCTTCAGATTCATTCCCGATTAGTGACAGTGAATTATCAAAATGAGGTGTTGAGCAGTGAATTCTTAGCGACCAGTAGAATCTAAATTTCCCTTTCCGCACTAATGTAACTTCAAACCTCAGTCCGTAAAAATTTATAGACCACGCTTATCAGTTATTAACTCAGAAAAGTCAAGTATGCATGCATTGCATATTTTATTCATTGATCGGAAGCATATCCCACAACTAAGTTCTAATAAAGTTTATCGATTATATATTATCGATAGGAACAACGACTCTCTTCGACATCGTGAAGTAGATGCAGCCAGTTTCTAAATTATGAGTGGATACTTTCTCTTTTACTTAATTTCGCAATTTCATATCAGACTTACATTTTACGCTTTAGGGAGTTAGAAGCTTTTCTTTTCAAGTTATTGTTATATATAGTTATGCCTTGAGAAAGAGAATGATTTTCAGAAAACAGTGTTTACAGTTTTAAGATTTAAAGTATGGTTTTCATATTTTTCGGGGAATGAGGGAAAAACTCACCCTAGTATGTAACTTGAAAGTTTGGAATTGATAGATATAGTGACATGTGCACACGTGGAGGAATGAGAGGACGCTATCAGATCCTCGAGCAGGTCTACGGGGACGACATTACATAACGCCCCCCCAGACCCCAGTTTCTGAGCTTGGGTGGTAGCATAGATTCGCACCCCCAACTCCAGTTTGTGGCTTGGGGGACGGCGATACATAACACACAAAGACCACCAGTTTCTGAGACAGTAGTGGCATGCTTTGGGGGACAGTGATATATAACACCCCAAAGCCATGGATTTGCACTGCTGGGTCCAGTTAGGCGTATGGGGGGACGACGATACGTAACGCCCTCTTACGTCCAGTTTTTCAGGCAGAGATACAGATTTTTGAAAAAAAATGTTTTCAGTTTTCAGATTCTCAGTACACAGATTTCAGAGCTTTAGAACATAGTTTTCAGAATTTAGATTATAGTAAATAGTTTTTCAGACAAACTAATAGTTTTTAGAAACCATAGTTTCAAAGGTAGTTTTTCGAAATATGAAGTTTTGGAATACAAATTTTTCATATAAGATATTTTGAAAATATGGTTTTCAAGCTAAAAAATATTTATATAAGTTTTCAGTCATTGTCCACTCACTTAGATCGTACGACGATCTAACCCCCCACTCCCAGTATTTATTTTACAGAAATTCCAAGAGGATGAGCTCGGGAGGACGGATACTGATGTAGTCACCAGGGATGGAGTCCACTAGTATTGAGTCATATAGCATGAGAGTCCAGTCAGTGTCAAAGTAAAAGATTCTTGTATGCACTAGTGTAGTATGAATCATTATGCGTATCTATTAATGTTTGTAAAGAAAAGTATTTAGAGTACACAGATATGAGAAACAAAAGTATTTTATATTGAGTTATGATTCACATGCATGACATTGCATCTGAATAGCTTAGAATACAGTCAGGAAGTCAGAGGCTTATGGGGTTAGCACTGCTATCCCCTGCCGGTAACATCTCCTAGATCGGGGATGTTACAAATCAACTCATAGGAATTCTTTAGAGGAAGTAAGGTATTTCACTCGAGGGAAAGAACTTTTCCTTAGATCTACTCTGCTTTTGTTTTAATCTAATCTTACTATACTAATCTTTACTATTAGTTCCAATATTATACTTTGTTACTTATCTTCACGTTTCTTATTCTTATTTCTATGGATTTCAACATTTCTTATCTGTTTCTTTTCCTCAACCTTTGTTTACTTCCTTATCTATTTGATTATGTATCTCTATCTCTAATACTTACTGGGGCTTTCTCTATTTTTCTTTTGCTGCTATGAATTCTTGTACGTCCTCACTAATCTAATCTTGTATCTCGATCGTTTCTTACTTCTGTTTACTTAATTATCTTTACATTTTCTGTACTTCTCTTCTAGCTTTCTCTTTTCTCTTATACTTTCTTGGATAGCTTTCCTTGGAACTTACTATCTAGTTCTCTAGCTTATATCGGACTTCAGGAAGTAATATAGGATGATTACGGAATGATTGCTATCTAAAGTAAGGAAAATGAGTTCAAAGGACTTGAGAATACTTACTAACCTGTTTGTGAACCTTTGAGGATGACTCGAGGATCGGATACTAGGTAGTGCCTCATATACGGGTATCTCGGACATGCTGCGTATACAAGACCCCAGCACTCTACCCACGATAGTCACTGACTTCCTAGACCATGCTCTGATACCATCTTTGTAACATCCCCGATCTGGGACATGTTACCGGCAGAGGATAGCAGTACTAACCCCATAAGCCTCTAATTTCTGAGTGTATTCTAAGCTATTAAAAGGCAATGTCATGCCCCGTACCTCAATTTAAAATACTTTTATTTCTCATATCTGTATACTGAAAATACTTTTCTTTACACATATTAACAGATACTCATAAAGGCTCATACTTCACTAGTGCATACAAGAAACTTCTATATGACCCAATGGTGGTGGACTCCATCCATGGTGACTGCATCAGTATTTATCCTCCCAAGCTCGTCCTCCTGGAATTTCTACAAAATAAATACTAGAAGTGGGGGGGTTAGATCGTCGTACGATCTAAGTGAGTAGATAATAACTGAAAACTGAAGTAAAATCTTTTAACTTCAAATCATATTTTCAAAATATTTTTTTATGAAAACTTTATATTCCAAAACTTTATATTTCTAAAACTGCCTTTGATACTCTGGTTTCTGAAAACTATTTCTGAATATGTAGTTTTTCTGAAAAACTATTTGCTAAAATCTGTTTGAAAACTATGTTCTGAAGCTCTGAAATCTGTGTACTGAGAATCTGAAAACTGAAAACTCTTTCTCTGAAATCTATATCTCTGCCTGAAAAACTGGACGTATGAGGAAGTTACGTATCGTCGTCCCCTCATACGCCTAACTGGAGCCAGTAGTGTAAATCTATGACTTTGAGGCATTACGTATCGCCGTCCCCAAAACATGCCACTACTGTCTCAGAAACTGGTGGTCTTAGGGCGTTACGTATCACCATCCCCAAGCCACAACTGGAGCTGGGGGTGCGGATCTATGCTGCCACCCGAGCTCAAACTGGGGTCTAGGAGCGTTACGTAACACCGTACCCTAGCTCGGCTCGAGGATCTGAGAGCGTCCCCTCAATCATCCACATGTGCACATGTTCTATGAATCCGTAAATTTCAAATGTATCTCAAGTTACATACTAGGATGAGGTTTTACCTCATGCCCCAAAAAACATAAAAATCATAATTCGAAAACATTTCTTTTCATAGCATAACTTAAAACATAAATTTCATGAAATATCTGTAATAGATGAAATCTAACGCCCTAAAGCATAAAAGTAAGTCTGATATCAAAACTTAATAAAACCAGTTTGAGTAAAGAGGTCCACTCGCTGATGTGGAGTTCGGCTGGTACTGGAGCTCTCGTCGAAGGAGATGGTGGTTCATGTGGATATCGTATAATCGGAATTTAATTAGAATCAATCGTAGTAAAATATCCTCGATACATTTGGTACTTAAAAATTCATCCATATTGTATATACAATGCTTGTAACGGTTATAATTTGATATGGAATATGTATTCAAATAGATACGAGACCCTAATGGTGGTCTTTAACATGCTACGGTGGAACTGGGGGTTTAGAACTAGTTTGGTAATGTTAAGGTCTCGTGTCACGCCTTAAAAAAATTCATGTTTTATGGCTACCGTGTCACGACGCGGCGCAAGCTGCGCGTCGCGATACGCAGTCGCCAGTCTGGGCAGATTCTGCCTCTTCTCCCTTCATGTGATTTTCACCCAATTTCCTCTCTAATCTTCCATAACATTTCCAACACACAAACCCTCAAATTTTAATCACTTCCACTCATCTTAAACTACCATATTAACATCATTAATCACTCATTTATCTACTAAATTATCATTATCAAATAATTCTTTAAATTTTCCAAATTCAATCATCCAACTCCACAACTTATATCTTTACTTCTTCAACAAAACTAATATCTAATACATCTTCTTTCACTCATTTTCACCAATAAACCACTAATTCATCAAGAATTTAACTTTCTATTCACTTATTAATTTTACCAATTCTTACCCAAATTAAACAAATGGGCTTTACTAACCTATCTATTGACTTTCAACAAAAGGAATAATACCATCATCATCATACTCATGTTCTTTATCTTTACACAATTGCCAAATCATCAAACACACCATACAAAGAAATGGGTCATGGATTTCTTGCCTTTTTCTTACTTGATTTCTTCATCTTCGAAGCTTACAATGGTAGTCATAATTCACTTGGCTTCACTTTCTTTCTTTCTTTCTTTCTTTCTTTATTCTTCCTTCTCTCTTTCTTCTTCCTTCTTTCTTCTTTTCTCACGTTACTGCATTTCTTCTCTTTTCAAATTTTTTTTTATGTTAAGTGAATAGTTCTTGCTTTATATAGTGAGGGTTCCTTAGATATTTTAAAAGTTGAAGAAGTATACAGAAACTTGGAGAAAATTGAGATTTTTGCATTTTGATCCGAAATCACTATTCATCTAGATTTTGACTCGCATTTTTGACCTGGTTCTGGTCCGAATTGGAAAATTATTTAACACGAAAGATGTAGGTCTCGATCTCAACTTTCCAAAAATATAAAATTTATAAAATTTGGAGATCGAATGAAAAAGTTATGCTTAAATACTATGGACAGTCCAAAATAAACACGGTACAGTCCCGTCCCAGGACTTTGAGAAATTTACCGATCATCTCTAAATTCATTTCATAAGAATATTTGAGTCTCATCCTAATTTATTTTACATGCCTTCGTCTCGTACGTAACGGTATTACTGCAGGCAGTAGTAAGAACTATCGGTCATTACACTCACAAAGAGGTTTTTTACTCCCAAGTATCAGAGTGTCGAAGTAATAAAATAATATGATAAGTGTATGATCGATCCACATTGAATAAATTTAATATGATAAAATAATAATTCAACTAATAAAATAAAACTAGATTTATAGATCCTGATGACTCATTTTATGTGCAAACCATATTATCGAGTATGAAATCATGTATAGGTAAATCTACGATCGTAAATATTGGGATTTCGGCGATGGGGCGTAGCGGAAGCGAGGGTCGGGCGAAATCGTATTTTAAAACTTTTTCAAAATACTGAATAAATTATTAAATATCTAATATGAATAATTTATTCACATTTCACCTAAACCTATTTATTCAAAATCAAATAATGACATAAATATAGATGAAACTTTGCAAAACTTTTACGAAAATCGATTTTCCGTAAAATGGCCAAAAATATGTTTTTGATCGAACCGACTACACAGCACTTATGGAAACTGCCCAAATCAGCTCCAATAGTGTCGTTGCAGTTCATGAGCTGCCAGAACAGTGACAGATTCACTGTTTGGACATCCGTCACCCGATTGGCTCAAAATCCACCCGGTAACACTGTTTTTTGCCGTTTTCGCTTATTTTAAGTCGGAAACACTTTCCAGAAATTATGCCAACTCCCAAAACATTCAAAAGACACAAATTCATCACAAAATCATAATCATTTCCAGGTCAATAACAGAAAATGAAATTGCCATTTTTTATACTTTAAATCCAATTTTTACGAAGATTAATATAATTAATCCATCACCAAATGAGTCCCACCATAAATGAACAAATCTAGAACAATTCTAGGCTATTTAAGAGTCGATCAACAACTCTAAAATGGCAACAATATTATCCAATAATAATTTGAATAAATTGGAATGAAATTACACTAATTCCATCAAGTCCACACTTCACACATGCATCCTAACTTCCAATCCAGCCACCAAACACCAAAGCCCCAAATTTTCAGATTTGAAAGAAACCCTAGAGCACTTTCTAAATCAACAAGAAATAAGAAATCATATTTCTAAGCTTGGGGTTAAAAGATTACCTTTTAATCTCTTGTTTCCTAAGATTTTCCTTTGATGTTTTCTTTCAAATCTTCAAGGTTTTGAAACAAATTTATCAAACCCATTTTTGTAGATGGTTTTGGCAGTGAGTAAGACTTAAGAAGATGATGAAACAAATCTTTTATTTATTCCTCTCTTTGACCAAAAATAGGGATAGTTGGGGGGTAATTTTATCCTTTTAATTTTTTTAAATCAATTAAAACCATTAATCTTTATTATATCAAATCAAAATTGAACACACAAAGACTAATAAAATTCATGCCATGTGTAACCAATTAAATTTCACCATGTATCATTTAATTAATGAAAATTGGATAAGCTTTAATTTTAATTATTTAATTATTTAACTATTAAATAATTAAACAATTAATTTACACGCATATATGTATTTTTATCTACATTAAATAATAAATACATATATTCGTGGCATGTGTGAAAATCTCATTTGACGAATAACTAATGTGTATCTAATCGAATTATGTATCAAATACAAATACAAAATAATTATTAGCGGACAAAATCTCATAATTACATGTGTTACCGTTAACCGATTAAACGATCCGAATTAACTCATTTAATCCGGTGAAGTATTATGAATAATCTGTATTATTCATATCGAGTTGTCCAAGTGTTCAACGAGTACACTTCATACTGTGGGACTCTCTAAGTTTAGGTTTATCCGTCACGAAATCCGATTTCATGTCCATAATTCACCCACTCATGAATTATGATGACCACGGGTAATCTCGCTAAACTATGCAAGTCTAGGTCATAGCATACGTATAATCCCTCCGTCACAGGCTATCTGTATTATACCTGGGATATAGATCAGAACGTCAAATTTGTTTGGTATAATACAGTCGAATTTCAATATACGATCTCTAAATAACACTCGGAACTAATTTTTGAAGTTATACCACGGCCACGAATTTACTAGATCGTAAACACATGTTGGATGCCTATGCCCTGCATATAGGATTGGCGGATTCTATCTTGATACGCACAGGATATCATGAGCATCAGTCCACACCCAACGAACAGACGGAGGTCTGATCATGACTAGATCATTGACGTGACTGCCATCAAAGTATGGAGGATAGCTAATATATCCATAGTGGTATCTCAAGTCGAATGATCACTATGCTCGCTTAACTCAAGAAGGTTTTTATTGATGTTGGTGTACCATCTATTAGAAAATCTTCAGTGAGTCGTTCAGTGTCTTATCAAATAAACACCTACATGTCTATACGAGTCTCCCGAGACTCATGGTTCACTAGGATAAACCATCGGACCAAGTCACGATATACGACATGTACTGGTCTCAACGGATTTTATAAATCTTGACCAAGAAATTTATTTAAGGATATATAACTAATAGTGCACTTCCCAATGTCAATTACAAACTACATTGTAACTGCGGACTATACTGTAAATCCTGGGGTCTTTATCTAATATACACGTATCACTTAACTAGATTCAGTTTCGATATAATCGTAATTAGATATCTCACCGCATTAGATCGAATAAGCGTATAAAATACAAGGGTGCTTCCAATAATTAAGTAATATTATGGAAAATACAATTGCTCGTATTTATGAATCGGACATAAATACGATCTGGATTGGCACTCCGAGCACCAACCCTAACAATTTCTCCTACTTACTCTAGTGTCAATCCATGGTATCCTATACACATCTCAATATACATCACATAGTCATGGCTCTCAAGGGCTTACCAGCACTCAAGATGTAGGCAACAACAAGTAAGCATGCTTTAACAAATTTAGTCTGTCCAACAAACCCAACCGTTTTCCTTTAGCCAGCATCATTCATATTTTGCATAATCCAAATTCCACATCAATATGACTCAAACGCTATATCAATATTGTGCCACAACTACTAAGTTGTCTATGTATTTAGAAATCAAATCCAAATACTATGAGACAACCACAAGCACTACACTAATATGAAATTTCTAATCTAAAGGTCACTATGCAACTTCATAAGTCAATACTTCATAAGTTGCAACTAATTCCACTAATTCAGTAGAATCAACGGTGACTCTCCCCTGCATCATTTCTGACTTTATATGACATAGACCATCTAATGTCATAATTAGAATCAAAACTAATCTGACCTTATGGCTGCTGACTAAATTCTCCATGAATAGAAACTCGTTCTTCATATCTCAAAGAACATGTTTTTAGACCCATCATATAGTCAGCATCATATTAAAATAACTCGTAATAATTATGATAAATTGATATCTTTAATCACACATAATATAACATCCATCATGCCATCATCCTGTGATACATAAGATTGACTAGATATTTCAATCAATCTATCTTTTGACAAAGGAATCATCCTCTACGAAAGATGAATACTATATACATAAAAGACACGTTCACTGTCAAACAGTTTTACTAACTGTCATACAGATAGTCTTACTGTGTCCTTTATTAGATCATATCTAATACGCGACTAATGAGAGTATCTCACAAGTCTCTTAGTTTTATATCATATACAAAACTTTATATCAAAAATATCAGAGACAACTCCCATTGCTTACACGGAGAAAAAAGACATAGGATATATAATACTATAAATAAATTTGTACGCTCCCACTGACCCTACTGACAAATAGGTATTCTCTATATTTTGATAAAACCAGACAATCTGAGTAATATCAAAAACAGAGAGCATGAAGTTTCGGAAAGCTTATCTGAGTCTACAATAGGCTCCATAAGCTAGTATATCAAAATGTGATCTTAGTAGAATACAAACTCTAGGGCCATTCCAGAATGAATTCTCCAAATAAAGAAATCACGACAGATCTCTTATTCGAAGAAATCACTCAAGAACACCACTTTGCATTCTTTAGCTAAAACACACGGTTTAATATCAACACTAACTAACAGATAATTAATTGTTCAATCAGTGTGACAACAAACAAGCTTCCGCAAAATCTACAATAGACTACTGAGTATAACCTACTCACTGTCATACTATAAAGGTCAAACCTTTATCAAGCTCACTATACTTTGTTGCGCAAACAATTTGCACATTTTATAAACTATTCATAACGAATCTTAATCAAGTTCAAAACTTGATCGTAGTAAGCTGTGAACAATCTTGTAATATCTCGGTCACCCGTAACCCGCTAAGCACAGTAAATAATTATGTGAAGCATGGTAATACTTATTTTAGGATATAAAAATGATTTTTTTGACTTAGAAATCTTGACCGGAGACTCAGGATACATTTTCAAGTTTTGACGATTTTTCGTCAAATTTTTTGTTTTGGATAGCTGTTAGTAAAACAGCCATAACTTTTTCATTTTAACTCTGATTTTGATGAATAATATACCGTTTTGAAGGGAAATCATGGACGCACAAACTTTATGTTGGACATTGTTCCAAAAACTGACCCTAACTAAGTCGAAAATCATCATTTCCGTGGCAGCTACAGTGAATTACGGGTTTAGCTAAGATTTTACCATGTGGCTTAATCAAAACCACTTCTTTGCCATCCAAAAAAAATCAGCTCTTACTATAAATACGTGGTACTATTTATCTTCTTCATTTTCCAGAAAATAAAAACGTGAGAAAGAGAGCTTTACCAAGCTAAATTTTATTTCCTCCAAATGATTCTATCTTCAAATAAGTTTTGTGTGCCTTCAAGCTTAAAAAGATTAAGTAAAGTAAGTTTCTAAATCCACTTTTCTTCTTTTAATTTCATATTTAAGTAGGATTTTAATTTCCCCAAATTCTTATACCCATAAACCCTAGAATTTCATATATGCATTTTGGCTTTGATTGAGTGATTAGCATCCATTATCATGTATTTTTAAGTGTAATAAACACGGATTTAGCTTTACTAAATGAAATGCCCAATTTCCCCCAAAATCCTAGGATTAGCCGAAACTTCATGTTGATGGGGGAGAGGTGTTTTGTTTCTTTTGATGAGACTAGAGGATGATAGATGCATTTGGTAGTATTTAGCATGAGATTGTGTGTTGAATATTGAGAAAAATTTATTGTGTGTAAATTTCCCCCCTTTGGCCGAATTTAACAATGTTAGAGGGAGGTTATTTTTGTTGTTTGTGTGGATGAAATGTGACAATTCTTGTGTTGATAAGTAATTTAGCATGAATATAGTTGTTGGAATTGAAATAATTTGATATGTAATTATGGTAGCCTTGGCCGAATTTAATGCTTGATGGGGGGAGATGATTTTGTTGTTTTTAGTAAAAGAAATAATGATGGTTATGTATTTGTTAGTGTTATATCATGAATTTGAGTTAAGGGTGTTAAGAAGAATTATTTTGTAATTTAATCTCCCCTTGGCCTAATTTAGTAACTTGTTTCGAGGAGTGATTGTTATATTTTGTTAATGATTAATGTTACTCCATGCTTAGGATGGTGTGTTGTATGATTTTGTGATGGTTGTATTGGAACAACTTGAAAGAGGCAATTAGTGCCTTGGCCGACCTTGATGTTATGAAGGGGAGTTGATTTTTTTTTTTTTTTTTTTTTTTTTTTTAAAGGAAGATGATGATAACTCATGTTTTAAATGATGATATGGAATAGTGGTATTAACTTTGGGTTGAAAATATTGAATGTATGCTATGAGTATATATATAAGTAAAAAAGTTTGCTTGTGTTAATGCGTGTGTGAAGATTATTCATAAATGCTATTAAAAGAATAATTATATGAGCGACGTGATTTAAATGTTGAATTAATAATGATAATAGTACTATGGAACTAGTTTGCGTTGCGCTAATGAATTTATCATGTGTAATGTTTAAAGGTGTTAGACATTATGACCCATAGCGTCACTATTTTGTAAATGATATTGTATTATTGTACAAAATTAACTATGTGATAATGAAATTGCCTTTGCCGTTTTGTAATTTATTTACTTTGATATATAAATGGCGAAAGTCCATATGATTAGTTCCGTATTGAGATGATATGAGACAGTATCAATATAAAAGGTTTAATCATTAAATATCCCTAGTCGGAGTATTATCGAGATCGGACATCGATAATGCGGAATAGACTAGTATTGCACTTGTGCGCGTTTTGAGGGCACAACGACATAGTTCTCATATATTTAAGTATAGGATACTTATGCAAGTGCGATAGGAGGTTGTGTTTTACCGATGGTACGGAAAACAGCTTCGCTCTGGATAGACCCCGCGGAATCCCATTGGTAGTATGTCTGCGTGTCTATGGGAGGCCGCATCAGGGTAGGTGTATATGGTCTTAACCTGAGACTTGCATCGCTAGTGCTTGCGACAATCAGTAAACTTTGGTTTTGGTGGTTCGGGGCTTTAACCGGTTCTGTGTACACCTCTTCTGGGTTTATCGAGAATCGTAGTGTACTGGGTGTGATGTCAAGATGGACGTATCACTTCAGACATATGGAGATGATGATCGCGCAGGATACAGAACTAGTACTCTATAAAAAGGTTGCAACCGTCGGGATAATATGACCAGGTCAGGATTGTCCGATTTAAAGAGACTAGTTGTTTGATGTCCGATATATGTTTCGTACGGGGCAGACACATTTCCAGCCCCATGCCTAACATGTGATCGTCCGATACTGGATCGATGTACGCAATACTACGGTGTACTACGCTTGATAAAGATCTAATATTCCAATAAGAATATTTCTGGAGAATTGGGTAGGCATGGCGCTTTGCTAGAAGCCAACCTTGTCTTGTAAATCGGTAAAAACGTAGTACAAGGTACGTACGTATTCGGATTATCCGACGACCGTATTTACTGCCAACACATTCGGAGATCTCTTGGGTCGCTTCCTGAAGATTCACCTATGATATTTGATTCGAACTTTATTAATCTTGGATTAATTACGGAGAAACTTTATCTTGGATAAAATGCCTAATTTAGAGAGAGAGCGATTAATTTGGAATTAATCGATAAAATAATATATTCGATATATTAAACGAAATTAGATTTCGACGCGGAATTAAAATCGGATTTTAATTCGGGCAAACGAATTAATTTAGAATTAATTCGTTAGCGACGTGAATAGTGATTTCGCTAGGCATAATTATTTAATTTACGTCGCGACGGAAATTCGTTAATTCGGAATTAGCGAAACCGAGCCCGAAAGTGTTTGCGGACACATTCGTATTTTGAAATGAGTGGGGCCCGCAAGTCACATCGTGAAGTCACATCACTTGACATGACTAGTTGATGGATGTCACAAGTCACCTTTATTGAGTGACACATTGTCACTATTCATGATGTAAGTAGGTGAGGCCATTTAATGGCTTTTTGGAGGGAAAGTTGAATTTGACTTTTGAAAAGGCATATACCAAATATTTTGGTAATTGTTTTTCATTATTCTCTTTTAGAAAGAAATATCAAAAACCAAAAACTTCTCTCTCTCTCTCCATGCCGTGAGCTTCCATTGGCAAAGGAAAAATTGTTTTTCATTTTCTCCATTTGCTAGCACATTGAAGGAACAAAGGAGGTGATAGGGAAACATCCTTGGAGCTTGGAATACAAAGAAAGCTTGGAGCTTCTTCTTCATTTCATCTTGGCCGAAAATTTCCACCTTGGAGACTCAAGGATTTTCTTCATCATTTTTCATCACAAGCTTTGTAAGTATGATTCCGCCATGCTTCAAGTTTTACATATATAAATCATGTGTTTCATATGCTTATACTTTCTTTGGGACTAATAATAGAAACCAACAAAAGGAACATGGCCAAATCTAACTAGTGTGGTGGATAGAATATTGGTGATAAAGATGATTATTCCATGCTTTAGAAGCCAGGTAAGTACACTATGTGACGATTTCCTTGGGTTGTTTGATATTGAATGGTTAGAGTTAAGATAAGTTTGAAAATTGGAATAATAAATTGACAATGAACATGATAGGTCGTTCTAGAGACTCCACATAAAAGGAAATTGGTTAAATTAAAGTAATATGTAAAATTGTGAGACTTGGGATACCTAAGTGTAATTATAGATATGTTTTATCATGTTATATAAATGATACTTGGTAATAGAAATGAAAATTGGGATTAGACAAAGATTTAGAAAATACGAGATAAGGAATGCATGTGAAATTTGACATTTAATATAAACTCAGAAATTTCAAAAAAAAATGGACTATGAAAGTAAAACTTGATTGGAGTTACGATGGCGAGAATATATAATGATGCCCTTTTGTTGAGTGGTGATAGGTGCATGAAAATATACTTTGAAACATCACTTATTCGGGTTTATTGTTAAGTATTTAGTTATATATTTTATATATTATTATATAATTTTTATTATTATATTAATTTAGAAAATATTTATTATTTAAGTTAATTTAGTAACCTTCATCTTTATTATTTGTAGGAATTGGAAAAGAAAATCAAGGGACAAAAGTGGAAGCTTTGAAGAGAAATCAAAAAAAAAAAAAAGGGTCGGTTGTATGAATAAAAGGGCAGCGTGAGAAACAAAAATAAACAAAAGAAGACAGAATCTGGACGCGTGGAGATACAAAGCTTCAGCCACCAACTTTGACTTAGAACTAAATAAGCACAAAGTGGTGTCAAAGGTATATAATAAGAAGAGAGAAAAGGTGGGCCATGTTAAGTTGTTTAAGAAAGAAAGCAAGAAACTATGGAAGAGAGAGAAAAAATGCATGACCAAATCAAATTAAGAAAGTGGGCCCAAGATCCATAATAAATTAGGTTTCAATATTTCTTGTATATTTAAGGACATGGAAAAGGTGGCAAGAGTGAGCTCTCAAACATGAAAGAGGGCTGTTATTTCACGCATAAACAACAAAAAAGAATTCAGAGAGAGGCAGCGTCGAGCAGAGGGAAAGAAAAACTGCGCATAAAACAAGAAGAAGCAGAAACTACCGAGTAGAGAGGGCAAGCTGCTGCGTGTAACAAAGCCTGTGTGTGGGAGAGAGCAGTCGAGACTTGGAGAGAGAGAAGCAGTGCATGGAAAATAAGAAGGAAACGGTCAGCGCATGTGGCAGGGAAGTCCAATGGTCACAGTGTAATTTTTCATGCAAAGGCCGTGCGTAATCTCGGGACCAGAAATAATGATCCATTCGATGATTTCCCAGCCTATCTCTGCTATTTCTTCCTTCGGCATGCGGAACTAACCTTCCAAAGCAAAACTAAGGGTGAACTCTTATACCCTATTATTTTATTTTGTTATTTGATTCGTGGATGATTTTCTTTGTTTAATACAATTGTTATCTTAATCTTCTCTTTCTTCTTTTGATTATTTTAATTTGAAAACTATATTTTATTAGTTGACATATAGATTCAGACATGTTTTTCTATGTGTTGTTGGTGAAATTGGTTGCGATAGGTTAAGGTTGTTTTGCGAGTTCATACTTTGGTGCAGTATTGCTTGAGGGTATATTGTACGTCGTTGGATAGGTTGTAACGATAACCTTGTGAGTTGTGAACGTAGAGAAGATAAAATAATAATTACCTTAGAACTTTAATTTGAGTACAATTGAATATCCTCCAATTGTGGGTTTGGGACGTGAAATCCTCAGTTGCGTAATAAAATGAATCAATAACGGAATAGAAGTAATAGGTACAAGAGGGGACCCGGACGCTTTGTTATTTCTCTCCATTGATAAAATCTTTTAAGCTTTTGTAATCTTTAATTTACATCGTAATTTAATCTTTTCTTTAATTTAGTTATTGCTAAACGTTCTTAATTGAGTGAATTAGTTTCATTTTAACCATCTCTCTGAGGAATCGACACCCCAGCTATACTGTGATAACCGCAAGTCATATTTGGGCGTAATCAAAATTTGGCGCCGTTGTCGGGGAGACGGTTTACAAGCAAAAGGACCAGGTTTGCTTAGTTAACAACGAAGCAGTAACTTCGTTACATTTATTTTATTTTATTATTCAGTTACTTTAATTTTCTTAGTTTTTATTCTTGAATTTATTTTCCGCTTATTTTATTTCTAATTTTAGTAAATTTTAATTTTTAGTTATTCTTTTATTTCTGTTTCTAGTATCACTCGTGATTAATTGTATTCCTAGACGTATGGATAGATTCGGTAGATTCGTTAGAACTGATTCAGAGAATTCTAATTTAGAGAGTTTGTTTAACAATCTCTTTGCTACACCCTCCATATCTAGAGCACACACCATGAGTGAATACGAGAGACCACCTAGGAGGACTCTTGAATAGTTACTCCACCCAACTCGCACAGCTACACCTTCGTGCATCATGTTTCCTCCAAATGCACCACCCGTAGATTTTAAACCTGGGATGATACAGAATCTCCCAACCTTCCATGGTTTGGAGAATGAGAACCTCTATGTGCACATTAGAGAATTTGAAGAGGTAGTAGCAACTTTCCATGACCGATTTGGAACTACTGACACAATCAGACTTAAGTTTTTCCCCTTTGCCCTTAAGGATAAAGCGAAGAGTTGGTTGTACTCTTTAAGACCTAGGTCAATAGGATCGTGGGGCGAGATGACCCAGGCATTTTTTGACAAATACTTCCCACATCATAAGACGGATGCCCTGAAAAAACAAATCTCCACCTTTTCCCAGAGAGACAGTAAGACCCTTTATCAAACGTGGGAGAGGTATAAGAAGTTGTTAGCTAGTTGCCCTCACCGTGGATTTGAGAGTTGGCGTTTAGTCAGTTACTTCTATAATGGATTGACACCTAGGGAGCGCTAATTCGTTGAGACGATGTGCAATGGTGAGTTTATCCGAAAGGACCTTGATGAGGCGCTCGAGTACTTAGATGACCTAGCTAAGAAGTCTCATACCTAGACTGGACCCAATTCCATGGATAGCACTGATAGGACATACCCTACCCCTCCTAGTAGGAGCGTACACCAATTGAGAGAAGAAGATAGCCTTAAGGCAAAAGTGGAACTGTTAACTAGACAGATGAGAGCCTTACTAGCCAAAGATAGCACATCTATGCATACAGTAGCTCATCTAGAACCTCAAGAGGTATGTCTTGTGTGTGGCAGGACTGACCATTTGACACAAGAGTGCCCTACAACTAGAGAAACATATGAGGACCAATGCAATGCATTAGGGATGTATAGGAAGCCTTACACACCTTACTCAGACACTTATAACCTTGGTTGGAGAAATCATCCCAACTTTAGTTGGAAACAAGAGTCTCATCAGCCGAGTCAGACATCCCAACCTAGAGGTTATAGTACTCCCCAATACACTACACATGTCGTCTCTAGGAACTCCTTAGATGATACTATAAAAGCATTCGTGGAAGCTCAAAAAGTGACCATGAAGGCCTAGAAAGCCTTTGTGGAGACTCAAAGTAAGACCAATCATAGATTTGAGTCATTGATAGCTCAGATAGCAGAAGACAATAAGGAGATAAAAAGGCAAATCTCTAAGTTAACTAACGTCCTGAGTGTGAACGAACAAGGAAAATTCCCTTCCCAAGCTCAACCTAATCCTCAGGGGCAACACATGGCACAAGCCAATCATGGAGGAGAAAATGTAAAGGGTATCAATGCCATAACTACTAGGAGTGGTAAAGAGGTAGGAGAACAGGACACCTCTAATACTGCAGGTGCAACCAAGGATAATAGTGCAAATACTCCTCAGGCAAACCCAGATCCACATTTCACAGTTATAGTACCTTTTCCCTAAGCCCTTAGGCCCACCACCATAGCTGCAGACCCAAACGGTGAGATCTTAGAACACCTTAGGCAAGTAAAGATTAACCCGCCCTTGTTACATGTAATCAAACAAGTTCCCACATACGCTAAGGTTTTAAAGGATCTATGCACTATGAAGAGGAAGCATCATGTGAAGAAAACTGCATTCCTGATAGAACAAGCAAGTGCATTGATTGAAAAAAGACCCCACTAAAATATAAAGATCTGGGGTGTCCCACTATCACTTGCCACATTGGTACATGTGAGTTTGGTCAGGTTTTACTAGACTTGGGCGCGAGTGTAACATCCCAGATTTTTGGGACCGTTTTAGAAGATTACCGGACGACTGTTTTAGTCTCGGATCATGATAATATTGAAAAATAAGAGTTCAAGCGATGTTAAATGAGTTAGAATAATATATTATGAATTTTAGTCACGTTGGAAAACGCGTGGGATCAAAAGCTGGTTACTCGATTTTCGTAAAACGCATAAAGTTTACTGTTTTGACCACAGAGTTATCAGACGAACTCCGATTGAGCTAATTTTTGGACCATCGGACTCATTTTTCCGAGACGAACAACTTTTGTGTTGAACACTTTTTGCGAATTGCATCAGAAGGGCTCCGAAAATATGAAATTCCAGAAAGTTAAAGGCCAAATAGCAAATTCGCGGGGGCCTTTTTGATATTTTCCAGAGAACTATATAGGCCTCAAAGTTTTCACAAATTGCAGAAAATGCAAAACCAAACCAAATCCCTAAAGTCGATCCCCATCCCCAAAGAATTCGACCCACTGCCTCCTTCGTGCGCCGGCCACTTTCCGGCCACCGTCGGCCGGCGCACCACCACTAAACCGACCAGCAGCCCACCCCCGACCTTCTGTTGCCGGCGGTCGGCCAAAGGACGCCGGAATCCGGCGTAATCGCATGAAGAAGTCGCGACCTTGATTGTCTCGATCCCGGCTCGTCGGTTTGTTTCATGAGCCGTGCTACCCGCCAAATCGAAGCTCTCGACGAGTACTACGAGTATACAGAGTCGGTTTTACCGAACAGCGGCCGGTTGCACGTAAAACGAGGTAAAATGCACGTATGAATAGTGAAACCCAGATGAACAGTAACTTCGATCGAAATTTCGATCACACTAGCGCGTTCGTATGGCCGTTGGGAGTCAGGATATGGCCTCGGAATTTTGGTAAGACTCTCCGTTTAGAATTTCATGTTTTAAAGTGTATCGATTTAGCTTCGGATGCTTTTATTTATCCCGTAGTGTAACGAATTTGCATGAACTAAATTGAATGCGATATAATATGTTAAAACGATAAATGTGGTAGAATCCGGGGAGGATCGGATGAGATATGATCGATCCGGTAGACTTAGCGAGATTCCGGTAAAACAGAGTTTCTCGCGTGATTGAGCTTAGATGACCGTAGCATTGGTTGAGCTATAAGTATGGCATTGCGAGCATAATTAAGTAATTTGGATTAGTTCGGAGGGTTCGAGATCCTCCTGTAGCGTTGCGGAAATTTTTCCTCAAGTTTTACCGCAAACGCGTAATGTGAGAATATGAGGTATCTAGTTATTTCAGAATAGAAAGTGAGCATGTATTAGAATAATAAAGTTTAGATCATAGTATCAGAGTCGATTCGGGTGTTCTGGGGAAGTGCGTAGTTGTTTTAGATAAGTAAGACGTTTCGCAAATAGCGGTTCTGACAGTTGATGTGATTTGTTTTGGCAGATCGGACCCGGATCATGAGCATTCGCTTAGCCAGGTAAGTAACTCATGCTTCTAATATTTAAAAGATTTAGTAGCATTCGGGATTAGTTAAGTACTAGAATGGTAAATGGTATATGCATAAACAAGTATTAAGTTATATATATATATATAATATATATATATATTATATATATATATATATATATATATATATATATATATATATATATATATAAGTGTAACTAGAATAAAGTAAGTGTAACTGGATATACCTTTAAATAAGAATAAGTGAGCATAAGCAAAAGTATGAGTAAGAAATGAGTACGAGCATATGGAAGTATAGAGACGCACTTGTATATATATTAGATAAGAGCGTGTAAATAAACTACACCATATGGAATGAGACTAAAGCTATCAATGAAATAAACATAGACATATTACGGACAAACTAGGTTATGTGTAAAATCAAGAATGTTGGAAATAACTAGAAAGCTTGTGTAATATGTATAACCATAATGAGCGTGAGATTGTACAATTAACCTAGTATGTATGTAATGTGTGTAATAACATAGAAGCGATAGTAATAAGGAATAAGAATAAACTAGTAAGTATGTGAGTTGATGCGTTTAGGCATGTATGAGTGCAAGTGTAGAACTTCACACAAGAACGAACATATATAGGTATGTATTTAGGAACATAAGTATTAAAGTATGCATATAAGTTAAATAGTATATATATTGCCGGAGGATGTAAGTAAGTTCGTGTATGGTAAGTATGTATTTTGCGTGATAGTGTATTAATAAATGTTTAAATAAACGTAGAGTGGATATGTTTATGATAATTTGTAAATGAGTTTATGAACTGAGAATTTAATGTTTGTTTATATGTGATACTTGTTGTATTAGAACAATTTTGATGATGTGTGTATGCATAACTGTGGGAATGATGATATTGGATTTATGTTTGATTAGTAAAAGTCTATGAGCATGTATATGTACATATGTGACATCATAAGAAAGCATAACTAGTATAGAAAGAAACATTGAGATGCATATGCATATATATATGTTATGCTGAGATTTTCAACAATGGATCAAGTTAAGAATGTTTTCAAGAATTCGAAGTATTTTAAATGAATGTTTTCAAAAGCTTTTGAAGAACTGTGTTACAGAAAGATGTTTCTTCCAGTTTCGAGATTTTATTAAGTATGAGTTTTCTGATTTCCGGGGCATGAGGGAAAAACTCACCCCAGTATGTAACTTGAGACACAGTATGGACTTGACGGATACATTGGATTCGGAATTTGGGATTTGACCCATCCCAGTGGTACATTGTTGGAATTGACGGATTCAGAAACATGTGCACATGTTGAGGACTGAGGGGACGCTCTCAGATCCTCCAGATTGTGGCTTGGGGGACGGCGAGACGTAACGCCCCAAGACCACCAGATATGAGACAGTAGTGACATGCTTTGGGGGACGGCGATACGTAACGCCCCAAAGTCATGGATTTGCACTTCTGCCTCCAGATAGGCGTATGGGGGGACGGCGATACGTAACGCCCTCATACGTCCAGTTTTTCAGATAGAAACACAGAATTCAGAGAAAGTTTAATTTTCAGTTTTCAGACACAAATTACAGTTCAGATTCAGTTTATAGTTTCAAGATAAAGTTTCCAGTTTTCAAACACAGTTTTCAGATTTAGAGCTTTTAGATTTCAGATTTTATACAGCTTTTAGACTTTCAGTTTATAGTCTTCGAAAACCCGATTATAGTTTACAGTTTTCGGAAAACATATTTTAGAAATGGTTTCTAGAAATTAGAGATTTGAAGGAGGTTTTCAGTAAGTTCGATTTTAATATTAGTTTTCAGAAAAAGGTTTTCAAAAAGTAGTAGTTCCTAAACCATATGGCATGTTTAAGTAGAAAATAGTTTACGAGTTATGCATATCAATCATACATTTCAGACACCACTTGGGTTATATATAGCTTATATTTATGCATGATGGTATTGTTACATTTATATGCATAAATGGTTAATAATGATACAATTTGGATGTTTATATAAGATTAACCTTTGTGAATAGTAGTGTATGACAAGATGAATTCATATTACATGTTCGGTATTATTGAGTTGAAAATAGTGATTTGCACATGTATATAGAAATGTAGTGATCTATTATGTGAGTGACGTTAATTAACTGCATGTAAAGTATATTAATGATAGAGATACCATATAGAATGTAAGACAGTTAAAAATGAAGATTTGGTAGAAAATAATAATAATAATAATAATAAGTATTATTTGACCGATTTGATGATATTTCAAAAAGGTAAAAGAAGAAAAGTTTAATGGTTGTCTGACCTAGACTAACATAATATATACAGAAAGGTTAAGAGAAGAATCATAGTAGCGTAGCACAATGTTTAAAAATACGGGGCGGCGCCTCGAGGCGGCCGGTCATTGAGGTGCGAGGCGGACCTCCTTGAGGCGGTGAGGCGGGCGCCTCGATCCGGAAATCGGAAAAATAATTCAAAATACATTCATTTCTTCATAATTCATAGTATGTTCAAAAAACAATTGATAAGTAATCCAAAATACATTATTTTCTTCATAATTCATAGTATGTTCAAAAAATTATTGGGTATGTATAGAAACATCGGGCATTAATATAATTATCCACAATGGACTACAATTATTATTAATACATGTAACAACTTAACAAGATACAAATTTCACTTAACATTATTTCATTACAGTATTACACAAATTCATTTAACCTGATTTCTCATTGCAGTATTACACAAATTCATTTAACATGCTTTCAATTTTCATTACACAAATTCATTTAACATTATTTCAATTTTCATTACACAAATTCATTTAACATTATTTCAATTTTCATTACACAAATTCATTCAATTTTCAAGTAAAAATCATTATATACCCGCAATGGATGAAGTTGAGAGCCTGAGACGCGAAGACGACACACCGAGAAGCTGAAGACGAAACGCCGAGAAGCTGAAGACGAAACGCCGAGAAGCTGAAGATGAAACGCCGAGAAGCTGAAGAAGACACGCCGAGAAGCTGAAGACGAAACGCCGAGAAGATGAAGAAGACACGCCGAGAAGTTGATGCGTCGATGATGAGACGAGAAATCCTAGACGAAATTTCTGATGTGTCGATGCTGAGAAGAAACCCTAGACGAAGATTGAATGAATTTTTTTTTATAAAGAAGTCTAAACGACGATGTTGTGGCACCCCCAAAACGTCGTTGTTTCAATGGTAAAAATAAAAATAATAAAAAAATAGCACAAGAATGCGAGGCGGCCGCCTCGGACCGCCTCGGGCCGAGTTTGCATGAGGCGGCTGCCTCATCGGTCCGAGGCGACCGCCTCGGTGGTTAGCGTATAAGGCGGTCGCCTCGACGCACCGACGCCGTGAGGCGGTGCGAGGCGGCCGCCTCGAAACGTATTTTTAAACACTGGCGTAGCAAAAGTGTACGGGATCCTAACCTGTTAGTTAGCAAAGTAGAACTTGATATATTGATATGAAGGATTGATACAGACGTAGTTAATAGAAGTTAATGAACGTAGGTGTTTGTCAGATGAAAAGACTTATAGCAAGTAATATGGAAATAAATGGATGTACGATATTAAGTTAAATCTGAATTGTTTATGTTTGCATGGTTACTTACTGAGTCAATATGACTCACATCTTTTCAGTTGCAGTTTTGCAGGTTAGTGGCAGTAGTTCGATGAAGACTTTGAAGACGGTGGATCGCCCCATTTGCAATCAAGGGAGTCCTGGGTCGAGTTATGGGTCCTCACGGCCCTTTGTATAGTTTTTGTATTTGCATCTCATTTGTATAAGTTATGTAATGGTATAGTTTCATTTAGGTTATGGCCGGAGGCCAAGTAGTTTATATTTTATTCTTTGAGTTTAGGTCTGAGGCCTTGATACTGTGTTTCCGGCCTGAGGCCGAGATTGTTGAGTTTCTTGTTATATGTGGACGCTGGCTACAGGCCAGGTTGCATGATGTTGCGAATACATCATGCCGAAATTTCGTTAGAATTAGAGGCTTATGGAGATGATTTCTCTTGTCTCCTGCCGGTAGCATCCTGGCCTAGGCGGAATGTTACAGTGAGTGTGAATCTCATGCCATATTCCTTATATATGCAGTTGGGTCTTGGAGAAATCAAGCCTAAATCAGTAGTCTTGCAATTAGCGGATCGTTCTGTTAGAACCCCACGAGGGGTAGCCGAGGACGTCTTACTCCAAATCGATAAATTCTATTATCCCGTTGACTTCTTAATCTTAGACACCTAGTATGTTGTTAAAACTGAATCCAAAATCCCTCTTATTCTGGGTAAACCTTTCCTCGCTACAGTAAATGCTCTTATCAACTATAGAAACGGTCTCATAAAATTGTCATTCGAGAACATGACGCTGGAAGTGAACATTTTTCACATCGAAAAACAGCCACAAGATGACGATGAATGTCATCAGACATTTCTGATAGACACAATTATGCCAGAACTGGCCCCCATTCCATATGATTCTGACCCTCCTGATCATCTCCTTCCAAATTCGAACCTCTTAGACACTCTTGAATCAACCACCCTCCGGACATCGCTACAAGCTACTCTATTTGGCAAAAACATGGAACAAAAGTATGGCAGCCACAGTTTGAGGCCTTGCCAGAGGAAATGGAGAAACCAAAACCTTCTTCGGTCGAAACACCAAAAGTTGAACTAAAGCCATTACTAGAAGGGCTTCAACATGCGTTCCTTGGATCAAGAGATACATTTCATGTTATCATTTCTTCAAATCTTAGTGCATCAGAAAGTAAGAGATTACTAGAGATGTTGAGAGAGCATAAATCCGCACTTGGCTGGAACATAGGAGACATTAAAAGTATTAACCTCTTGATCTGTTCCCATAGAATTCATCTAAAAGATGGAGCTATTCCTCGTAGAGACCCTCAACGTAGACTTAACCACACTATGAAAGAAGTGAGAAATGAAATGATAAAGTTACTAGACGCGGGTATTATATACCCAATTGCTGATAGTAAATGGGTTAGTCCTACGCAGGTTATCCCTAAAAAGTCGAGAGTTACTGTAGTGAAGAATGAGGCAGGAGAGCTGGTTCCTACCAAAGTAGTTACGGGTTGGCATATGTGCATCGATTACCGAAAGTTAAATACTACCATTCAAAAAGACCATTTCCCACTTCCCTTTATCAATCAGATCCTTGAGCGGGTAGATGGTCATCCATTTTACAATTTTCTAGATGGATATTCTGGATATTACCAAATTGAGATCTCCTTGGAAGATCATGAGAAAACCACATTCACCTGCCCGTTCGGAACTTATGTTTTTCGCCACATACCATTTGGTTTATGCAATGCCCCCGCCACTTTTCAGAGATACATGCTGAGCATTTTTAGTGATATGATTGAAAAGGTATTTATGGATGATCTAACAGTGTTTGGCGATTCCTTTGATACATGCTTGCTTAACCTGAAAGTAGTATTAAGTCGATGTCAGAAAAGTACCTCGCTCTGAACTGGGAAAAGTGTCACTTTATGGTCTCTTCAGGAATCGTCCTAGGCCATATTGTCTCATCCAAAGGCATTGAAGTCGATAAATCAAAGATCGAGTTGATATCCAAGCTTCCAACACCCAAAACTGTTAAAGATATGCGATCATTTCTTGGGCATGCTGGTTTCTATAGGAGATTCATACAGAACTTCTCTTCTGTTTCTAGACCACTATGTAACCTTCTCGCTAAAGACACTTCATTTGAATGGACACAGGAGTGTGAAGGTTTCTTCAGGACGTTAATCACTAAACTCACCTCTGCCCCAATCATGCAACCACCTTATTGGAACTTACCATTCGAGATTATGTGTGATCTTAGTGACTAAGCAGTTGAGGCAGTCTTAGGAAAAAGACGAGAAGGGAAACCTTTTGTCGTGTATTATGCTAGCAGAATACTAAACAGTGCTCAAATGAACTATTCCATAACTGAAAAAGAACTGCTAGCAGTGGTCTTTGCCTTGGACAAATTTCGTGCATACCTAATTGGCTCTCCCATCACTATTTTTACTGATCATACAGCTCTTCAGTACCTTCTTTCGAAGAAAGATGGTAAGGCAAGATTGATTATGTAGATCTTGTTATTACATGAATTCGATCTAACAATCAAGAATAAAAAGGGTGTTGAAAATGTAGTGGCAGATCACTTATCTCGCTTGGAGTTTAATGACTCTACTGATGGCCCACCAATTCACGATGACTTCCATGATGAACATCTCTTCACGGTCACACGAGCACCATGGTACGCACATATTGTCAATTTTTTAGTTTCTGGTGAATACCTGTCCACTTAGAGTTCACAAGATAAGCGTAAATTCTTAGTCGAGGTATATAATTTTTACTGGGATGATCCATACTTATTCAAATACTGCCCTGACCAAATATTGAGACGTTGCATTCCTAAAGATGAAGTTCTCAGTGTATTAACTTTTGTCATTCCAATGCATGCTGAGGCCATTTTTCTGTAAAGAAAACTGTTACAAAAATTATGCAGTGTGGTTTTTATTAGCCCACTCTATTTAAGGATACAAATGGATTCTGCCGCTCATGTGAAAGATGTCAAAAATTAGGTGCTTTGTCCTGTCATCATATGATGCCTCTTAACCCTATTCTTGTCATTGAAGTATTTGATTGTTGGGGTATTGATTTTATGGAACCTTTTCCACCCTCGTTTGAATACCTCTACATCCTTCTCGCAGTTGATTATATGTCTAAATGGGTCGAAGCAGTAGCATGCCGAGCAAATGACAATGCTACTGTGGTTAAATTCTTAAAGGAACATGTGCTGTCACGCTTCGGTACCCCACGTGTCATCATCAGCGATCAATGGACACATTTTTACCAACGATCTTTTGAAGCCTTGATGCACAAATATGGTATAGTGTATAAAATTTCTACTGTCTATCACCCACAGACAAATGGACAAGCTGAATGGGCAAATAGAGAGATTAAACAAATATTAGAGAAAACGGTAAACCCCGACCACAAGGATTGGTCTTTACGACTTCCAGATGCACTTTGGGCATACCATACTGCTTACAAGTCCCTTATTGGGATGTCTCCCTATAGGCTTATATTTGGAAAGGCTTGTCATTTACCTGTTGAGTTAGAACATAAAGCCTACTGGGCCATTAAAAATCTTAACTTTGATCTGAGTATTGCAGGTACACAGTGGAAACTTCAGATAACAGAGCTCGAAGAACTACGGAATGATGCTTATGACAATTCCCGCCTCTACAAACACAAGATGAAAGCTGCCCATGATAAACAGATAATGAGGAAAAATTTTGAGCCTAACCAAAAGGTACATCTTTATGATTCCAGACTCCATCTTCATCCAGGCAAGCTGCATTCCAGGTGAACCGGACCTTTCATCGTGAAGCAAGATTTCCCCCATGGAGCTGTAGAAGTAGAAGATCCCAAGGACGGGAGAGTGTTTAAGGTAAATGGACAGAGGCTGAAACCGTACCTGGACAATCCGATTCCCGCAGCATAGGATACACCTCTTACTGACCCTAACTATACGGATTGAGTTTTCTTTTTTCCATTGTTGTACTTTATTTATTTATATCTTTATTTATTTCTTAGTTATTTTCAATCTTTTGTCCTTTTTTCCTTTTGTTTTGTTTTGTTTTCATTTCTTTTGCAGGATAATTCAATATTTCATCCAGGTTCACAACATCTCTAATCAGGTGAACTCCTTCCTTATCTTCACCTTCTCTGTTGTTACATTAAGGACAATGTTTCATTTAGGTTGGGGGTGGTGGTATTATCATGTGTTTCACGTGGATGTATATATCTTATTCGTGTTGTCTTTTCTTCGTGTTATTCTTTTCTTAATATAATAATAATAATAATAATAATAATAATAATAATAATAATAATAATATAATAATAATAATAATAATAATAATAATAATAAAATAATAAAATTATTGTTTGTTTTGTTTGCTTTTAGTCCTTGTTAGTTAAAACATAAGTCCTATGATGATATTAATTGTGTTAGGATGAACTTTTAGAAACGATAAGTTCTTTAATGCACTTTTTTCTGATGTTTTGAGTAGTTTATCTATGTTAGACTCGTAAGCACTTAATTATGGGTTTCTAGCAGTGAAAGCCTGAATAGTTAGCAAGATAACTAGTTGAAGAAATTGCATGTTGATGAATGACTGTTAGCTTAGATGTCTATACTGATTTGCTTGTGTTATGACATATGGTATGGTTGAAAATAAAAAGAAAAGTCTCTGAAGAAAGAAAATAAACCACCTATAACTGATAAGCGTGAAGCTACCCATGGGCGAGTATTAGGACCACCATGAGGAGAAATGTTACCTTAAAGGTGTGTTGAAAAAAAAAAGAAAAATAGAAAGAAAAGAAAAGAAAAATGGGAAAAAAAATGAGAAAATGAAAAGAGAGACTCAAGAAAAAAGATAAATCATATCATATTGAGCACAGAAAAGCAACTGTAGAGCTTAATTGAGATATCTAGGTTGGTTTGACCCATCGATCCTAATTTTTAAACAAAATCATTGAGTTGGCATACTTGGGAATAAATCTGTGAACGAACCTTAGCATACACACACTTTGAGTCTAGCTTAGATGATTTATTCAAAGACTCAAATTTGAGTTACGTTGAGTACTTTGAAGGTTCTATGATTTCATTACTATGCATTCTCTGAGGACAAAATTATGTGAAACTATTGGGACTATTTAATTTTTATTTCTGTATGACTGTGTGTTTTAAATGACGTTTGTGGGTGTCATCGCTGTAAGCCCTCACGAGACTACAACTCGTCCACTAGGGATACCTAGGGGTTTAAAGGCTTGTTGCATACGCTAAATGCAATCGTGATCCTTACGAAAGTGACCTAGATAGTTTTTATTTTGTTATTTTGTTTTTATTTTATTTTTACGCTTGAATTACTAGGGACTAGCAATAAGATGGTTGAGGTTGTGATAAGTGCATGGAAATATACTTTGAAACATCACTTATTCGGGTTTATTGTTAAGCATTTAGTTATATATTTTATATATTATTATATAATTTTTATTATTATATTAATTTAAAAAATATTTATTATTTAAGGTAATTTAGTAATCTTCCTTTTTATTATTTGTAGGAATTAGAAAGGAAAATCAAGGGACAAAAGTGGAAGCTTTGAAGAGAAAATCAAAAAAAAAAGGGGGCTGGTTGCATGAACAAAAGGGCAGTGTGAGAAACAAATATAAACAAAAGAAGACAGAATCTGGACGCGTGGAGATACAAAGCTTTAGCCACCAACTTTGACTTAGAACCAAATAAGCACAAAGTGGAGTCAAAGGCATATAATAAGAAGAGCGAAAAGGTGGGCCATTTTAAGTTGTTTAAGAAAGAAAGCAAGAAACTGTGGAAGAGAGAGAAAAATGCATGACCAAATCAAATTAAGAAAGTGGGCCCAGGATCCATAATAAATTAGGTTTCAATATTTCTTGTATTATTTAAGGACATGGAAAATGTGGGAAGAAGAAGCTCTCACGCGTGAAAGAGAGCTGCTATTTCACACATGAACAGTAAAAAAGAATTGAGTGAGAGGCAACACCGAGCAGAGGGAAAGAAAAACTGCTCATAATACAAGAAAAAGCAGAAACTGCCATGTAGAGAGGGCAAGCTACTGCGTGTAACAAATCCTGTGTGTGGGAGAGAGCAGCCGAGACTTGGAGAGAGAGAAGCAGTGCGTGGAAAATAAGAAGGAAGCAGTCAGCGCATGTGGCAGGGAAGTCCAACGTTCACAGTGTAATTTTTCATGCAAAGGCCGTGTGTAATCTCGGGACCATAGATAATGATCCATTTGATGATTTACCAACATATCTCTGCTATTTCTCCCTTCGGCATGCAGAACTAACCTCCCAAAGCAAAGCTAAGGGCAAACTCTTGTACCCTATTCTTTTATTTTGTTATTTGATTCATGGATGATTTTTTTTGTTTAATACAATTGTTATCTTATTCTTCTATTTATTTTTTTGATTATTTTAATTTGAAAACTATATTTTATTAATTGACATATAGATTCAGTCACGCTTTTTCTATGTGTTGTGGTGAAATTGGTTGCGATAGGTTAATGTTGTTTTGTGAGTTCATCCTTTGGTGAAGTATTGCTCGAGGGTATATTGTACATCGTTGGATAGGTTGTAACGATAACCTTGTGAGTTGTGAACGTAGAGAAGATAAAATAATAATTAACTTAGAACTTTAATTTGAGTAGAATTGAATATCCTCCAATTGTGGGTTTGGGACGTGAAATCCTCAGTTGCGTAATAAAACGAATCAATAACGGAATAGAAGTAATAGGTACAATAGGGGACCGGGATGCTTTGCTATTTCTCTCCATTGATAAAATCTTTTAAGCTTTCGTAATCTTTAATTTACATCGTAATTTAATCTTTTCTTTAATTTAGTTATTGCTAAACGTTCTTTATTGAGTGAATTAGTTTCATTGTAACCATCTCTATGAGGAATCGACACCCCAGCTATACTGCGATAACCGCAAGTCATAGTTGGGCGTAATCAGGTGGGTTTGTGAATGTATTGGATAAAGCATGAATATGCATATTTGTATATATTGAGAATATATGTACTTATGATGAGAATGTATTTCCTCGTAGCGTGAATTAACTTCAATATGAATGTACTGGTATGAGATATGATGTATGGTTAATTGTGGCAATGCTTAGAAACATGAGGTAAATATGGAACACAGGTATGTGTTATAAATGTATGTCGAAACTTGAATACGAGCCATGGAATGTGATTGATATGTGGACATGGGTGATGATGTGTGATTTCACTGTGATCATCAGATCAATAATAGTATGATGATATGTGTGTGAGAATGATAAATAGACACATTTTGTAGTATATGAGTGTAAGCATAAACCTATACGAATGGAAGCAGTTAGTGTGAATAAGCACATTGTTGCATGTTATGGATTTATGTGTGTACATGATAATATATATATAAGTATGTGTATGATATGAGAAAATATAAATTGACTTTACTCGAGTATATGTATAAGTATGATTTATGAATATGTATGTACGCATGCATACATGTGCATATGTGATAGCAGTATAATATAGAGTATAAGTAAGCATGAAAACATGTATTGAGTGAATGAAAGCATAGTGCATTGAACATGTATTTTGGGTTATCTTTTCTGAATTGCAGTTGAAACTGATTTTAAAATTTAAAGTACTTAACAGTTTTAAATGTTTTCAAAACAGAGATTTTAACGGCTTTTATCGGGATTGGGGTATAAACTCATCACAGTGAGATTTCACGAACAATGATGGAATTGACGGATTTCATATGGATTCGGGATTTGACCCATCTCAGTTGTACGTTGTTGGAATTGATGGATTTCATATGGATTCGGGATTTGGGATTTGACCCATCCAGTTGTACACTAATTGGAATTGATGGATTTAGATACATGTGCACATGTGGAGGACTGGGGGGACGTCCCTAGATCCTCAGCGCTCAGATGGTATATTCCTGGGCGGAGATGCGTCTTTGGGCGGAGATGCATCTTCGGGCGGAGATGCGCTTACGGGCGGAGATGCGCCTTCGAGATGAGATGCGCCTACGGGTGGAGCTTCGATTTTCAGAAAAAAAGATTTTAGATTTCAGTTTTTAGAAAAAAGTTTCAGAAAAGAACTTAGAAAGAAGGTTTTAGAGAGAAGTACAAGAAAAAGAAAGATTTTTAGAATGAGTTTTCAGAAACCAGATTTTTAGTAAAAGAGTTTTCTAGAACATAAAAATGTAGGGAGTATTAAATATGAGTTTGCCGAAAAATGATTTTTTTTTAAAAAAAAAATATTTTCTAAATGGAATGTATTATAAAGAATTGTGAGTTTTCTAAAAAAGAAAGAAACTTTCTAAGAAAAGTGAAGTTATTAGATGTCAATATGAATTAGAGCTTTTTAATGTTCGTGTGATTCATGCATATGATGTTTGAGCACGATGGTATTGTTACTTATGTGTATATATATGATTGACGATTGTATGTTGCATGATAGAAGTGCTGGATAGGATCCGTTTGGATGAAATCTATCCCATACCTATTCTAAAATAGGTAATGGGTTCTGTACGAGCATTGTTTGCACGAATCAGCACTAGTGCATACACATGATGATGAGATGCATATTTATTGTATATATAATTAATATGGATTGTATATGATGAATTAATGATGTGTTAAATAGAATGGTAAGAAAATAACTTTGATAATCCACCTGAGCTTGAGGTAGCGAAGTAAAAGAAAGATAAGAAGATAAGAAGATGATATGTATATATATGAGAACACTGCTATATGATATGTCGTGAATGTTATATGTGAGACATCAAGAATGTGTTAAGTATGTTAGATAGAGGTAAAAGTTATAAGTAAAGATAAATGTGAATGATTGTTGGTTATTGAATTATTCAAGTTAGAGAGGAACTACATGTTGTAACTTATATGGTTAAAAAAGAATGAAATGATTAAAAGAATAAAATGGAGTTTTCTTGACGTGTGTTGTGAACTAAAACGATTTTGTATGCGAAGTGAAAGTTATATATATAAGTGAAAGTTTTATATATATATATATATATATATATATATATATATATATATATATATATAAAGGACTTGTACATATGACTTTAATAATTGATATATGATTAATGTGAAGACGATATGAGTTATATATGTGATAGTACGGATGATACGATAATATGTTAAAATTGATATATGTATGTATGCAATGATTTCAAATGAACAAGTTAGGCAACATGACACAAGAAAACAGAAAGAGATGTATGTGTGGATGTTCACATAAGAGGAATATAAGAAATGGAATGTTTGCCAACCAGTTAGGAAACAGACAATATGAAAAGTTGGTAATTTAGATAATGTGTGAATCACTTAGAAATCCCAGGAATAATATGTAAACTGGAATTCAAACCTTGCTTGTGTATGATGCTCAAGGTAGGAGCATAATTACTTACTGAGTCTTATGACTCAAAATACCACAGCGTTTGAGTTTTGTAGGTTGGCGACCTAAACGGTCGACCATGGATTTCAGAGTTACGGAGCAGCCAGGTAGCAGTGTTGCAGTCAGCCAGTCACTAAGTCTTGAGGAAGTCGAGTCTTGTGTATAGGTTGAGTTTAAAAGTTGTGTATTTGAGTATTGATGAGTCGTGTTGAGCACGGATGCTTATGTTGTAAAAGTTTTTGTATATTCGTATTTTCGGGCACTGAGCCCTGGTTGTATTATGTCTTTATATCTGCATCGCATATTAGTTGGGCTCTTAGATTGCATTGATGTTGAGATGCCGACCTGAGTCTGAGATTTTATTTTATGTTGTATATGGATGCTGGCTATAGGCGAGGTTGCATGATGTTACGAATACATCATGTCAAAAAATTTCTAGAATCAGAGGCTTATGGAGATGGGTTTAGTCTATCTCCTGCCGGTAACATCACTGCTAAGGCGGGATGTTACAAGTGAACAAATAATATGAAGTACTATCGTGTAAGCTGTGACTCCAGAGAACATATGCACTCAATAGAGGATTGAAAAATGAGGCACAATTATTTTTGTATTTTTTTAAAAATTACCTTGAATAATGATGCTACCATCATTCTAATTAAGAGACAAATCCAACCGCTTAATTTCAAGAATAAACCATAAAGCAAAAAATTAAGAATAAATTATTAAAAAATAAAGTTAATAATAAAAGTATTAACAAAAAAATATATTAACAAAAAATTAAGAATAAAAGTATAAACATACTAATAAAAAGAAAACATAAAGTAAAAATAAAGAAAAATGTAAAATTTTTTATAAAAATATATAATTTTTTAATTATAACGGTTCGGTTCGGTTTAACAAGTGCGGTTTGGTTTAGCATCTGAACCAAACCGTAAACCGTTTGGGGTGGGCCAATCCGAACCGCAAACCAAACCGTTAGAAAAAACCGTAAATTCTGTCCGGTTTGGTTCGGTTTGCGGTTTGGTTCGGTTCGGTCGGTGTTTTTGCCCACCCCTATGTATAACTCCAAATCTAAGCCCATAAAATTCATAGATACCATAGATATCTCCAAAACTCTAATAGATTAAGTGTCCATGCATTGGATATTCTTTCTTGTGATATGAAAATATTATGAGTTATAAAGAAAGAAAACTAACGTTGTTTTGACTTTAGATCGACGTCAGAACACTCGGAAGTCACCTACACTGCAAACCGCATCTGAATTACCATGGCATTATGAGTGGATATTTTTCTCTTAACTAGGAGTATTTATTTCAGAATTTTAATTATATTTTCATATTACAATTTTGCAGATTTTGATTTAATTAATTTATACTTGAAATTGTTGATTTAAGCGAGTTGAAAATTATGATTTAAGCTTTTGATAAAGCTTGGTTTCAGATTAATGCTTTGATGATGAAAGTGATTTCAAAGGTATGATTTTATGATTTGGGAGGCATGGGGAAAACCCACCTCAGATGTAAATTGATACAGATATAGAATTGACGGATATCGATAACTAATCCGGATATAGACGTGTGCACACGAGATACAGGACTAGAGATTACATAAGCCTCTAGATCTTGGGTATTGGGCTAGTGGGATAGCGAGGCCCTTAGACCCGGATTTCAAAGACAGTTTGGTGGCTCTGACAACACCATTGTTTACTGGTTTAGTGGCTTGGGGATGGCGAGATGTAACACCCAAGACCACAGGACTATTGTACAGATTGACAGATGTTTTTACTTATGATTTTGTGAATGATTTTCATAAACGTTTTGGAAAGAAAATCACAACTTATATCTTATGGATTCAGAGACAGACTTTTGAGACATGATTCTTTAAAGAGAATGATTTCATTAAGGAGTTCAGAAGAGAACTCAAATTTATAGAGATTCCAGAAAATATTTTCAGAACAGAAAAGACTGTTACTTGAGATGATTTTAGTTTTAGAACCATGATTTTTCACAAAAGAATTTTAGTTCCGTTTTTTTTAAACTGTCCATTCATTAGGTCGTTCAAACAATCTAACCCTCCACTCCTAGTGTTTTGTTTTACAAGTTTACCCAGAAGACAAGCTCTGGAGGACGGATACTGATGACAGTCACTAGGGTTTCGAGTCCACCAGGTTGAGTACAAGAATCAGGTCCGTGTCAAGTAAAAATTGTACAATATACACTGTAGAGTATCTGTTTTTTAGTGTTGTAATATAATGTAGAGAGTACATTGTGTTGGATATTTGAGATGCATGTTATTGATTATTGAGTTGGGCAATAGACCCTTTGCATGAGTTTATGTCTGTAATGAGTTTAACAGTGTTGATCATGGTTATATAGTCAGTGGCTCTGGAGAATAGGATGGTCTATTCCCTGCCAGTAGCATCTCCAGTTAAAGGATGTTATAGATCCACTTTTGATATTTCAAATATAAATATTTTTTTTATAAAATATAAATTATAATTATTTCTCAATCAATTTATTTCATAATTATCAGGTATTAATTACGCCAACACATGTAACTCGTCATATTGATAATTAGTCATGTCATTGTATTAAATATGTCAAAACATATAAAATCAGGCATAATCGCGGTGATAACATTTGTCTATAATAAGTCCAGTTAGGTACTCAATTATGTCAAATATATAAAATCAACCATATAAACGAAACTGTATTGTTTATAATTAATCCAGATTTTTAATAATCCACTTTCTCTCATTTATGGGATTCAAATATTATGTGTGCCAATCAGAGACTATCTACAGCTAGTCAATAGTCATCAATAAAGTGGAAATAGTATGAATTTTATTTGGAAAATTATCACAATTTATAAAATATAATATAAATAAAAATCACATATATTTTCATACCACTAGCTTCACCATTCACCCCAGTACGATACAAATTAGTAGAACAATATATAAATAAAAACACTTATAATTTAATTAATAAAAGAAAATTAAATTACAAAAGAAAAATACACACAAGAGTTTATCTCACAAAGTCTCAAGAGTGGTCTGTGGAAATTTTGCTGAGAAAAATGAGAGCTCTTTCTATGCAAATTGCAAGACTTTACAAATTGCAATTCCTTGCAATTTGCAAAATTTGAAAGATGTCAATCAAATTATTATTATTTTTTAATTCTTTTATTCTTTTATGCTTTTTTTTTCCTCTGTTATTTTTTGTGTGTGTGTGTGTGTGGCTTAATACATTATAAACTCATTTTGTTATCAATCTAAACACGGTGAATGTTTTCCAAGTCCGATTTGAATTTAGCTGTCACATTCTTTTAGGATTTATAGGTCCCGGAGTTCATATTTCATATCCAGTTTTCCCTTTAAGCTTCGAAAGCTGTATTTTACCTACATAATAAATAAAAATCATAATAAAAATATATAAAACATAAATTTAATTGTTATTTAACAAGTATGCTAAATTAAGGGGATTAATGAAACTACAGTCTAAAATAATTAATTTTTTAAAAATAAATGTGTTATTTTAGTGTTCATCACACCCAAACAAGCTTATTATTAGTCTTTAGTAATTTAAGCGAAAATTAAAAAGATTTTTTTTTTAATCCAAATTAGTAATTATTTTCTTTCTTTCTAAATTATTAAATAAGTAAAATCCATGTACATTTTACCATTTTTCCATACACACATGAGATAAAGTATCAATCATTTATTGTGCCCACAATATTCATAGGTTTTAGTATTTTTTTCATAAAACTATGTTATAATTTACACCTTTTGGGCAATGACAGTTTATTTTTATATACAAAAATATTTTTTTAAAAAATAATAAATCTTCAACCCTTGTAATGATTTTTGGGTCAGTGACTCCCAAACCAGTTGGCTTTAATTGCTCGGATCTCGGATGATAAAACGAAAAGTGTCTGATTTTCTTAAGTTCCTCCTTAACCCATTTAACGAGCTTTGGGCCAGTGACTCCCAGACCAGTTGGCATTAGGACACTAGTGTTAAAATACTCTTACGGACTTAATTACTTAAGTTGGAGAGGCTACAAAATCAAATTTATTCACACTTTTTTCTTTTCTTTTTTTTTTAAAACTCAAATTCTATCGTTTTACACAAATAATTACTACTTATTAAGACAATATACATGGTTACTAGGTACAAGCTTGATTAGTTTTTCCTTTCATTTTCTTTTTTATTTATTCTTTTTTATTTATTTTCTTTTTTTAAAAAATAGAAATACAAAATCCATTTCTTTTAATGTTGCCTCTAACAAATTAGAGAACATAATATTATAAAATTTTCACTTACAACTCATGATCATATGTTACCATGTATGTTGATAATATTTGTCAAATGAGCATATAAAAATCAAATTTAAATAATTTTATGGAGAATTCACAAATTTAAATAATTTAAATGGAAATGAACAAAAATACTTCTTAAAAAAAATAACATAAAAATAAAAAAATATTTTTTTTTTAACACACAAAACAAAATATTTTAAAAAAAAATAAAAAAAATATTCGAGTAAACTATCTCCTCCCTCAACCAAATTGAGACCTGTTCCCCAATGTCTAAATAAGAAGAAATATAGTTTAGAAGACATCACCTGATTCATGTGGTATTGACAATTGAATCTACAACACTGCTACTAAAAAGAAATGTTCTAGCTTAAAACAATAAAAAAAATAAAAATCAAAATAGTAAATTGAAATGTAGTTGTGATTGTGGCTCATATCTTTATCTGGTTTTATGTGTAGTAACGGCTTGAACGCCTATATGGGTCGAGAATATGTTTCACATCCAAATTTCTTATAAATTGACAAATATGATCTTTTAAAGTCACATTTTCGAGCATATTTTGTCATATGTTTTTTTTTTAACAAAGTACACTAACTTTAAAAAAAAAATATAATTTTTTTTTTAAAACACACAAAAAAAACACAAAAATGAAAAATATAATAATATTAATTTATTAATTTTTCTATTAAATTTTATTACTTCGACAACGGCATCAAAAACTTGACAAACTCAAAAAGTGGTTCTTTACTCTCAAGTATAAGAGTGTCGAAGTAATAAAATAACCCGGTAAGTACGAGGTCGATCTACAAGAAATAATTTTAATAGGATAAAATAATAATTCAACTAATAAAATAAAATACTAGGTTTAGAGGATCCGCTCTTGATATTTCAATATAAATAATTTTTACTTTTTATAAAGTATGAATTTTAATTATTTCCCAATCAATTTATTTCATAATTAACATGTATTAATTATGCCAACACATGTAATTTGTCATGTCGATAATTTGTCATGTCAATGTACTTAATATGCCAAAACATATAAAATCAGCCATAAAAGTGGTGATAATATTTGTCTATAACAAGTCCAGTTAGATACTTAATTATGCCAAATATATAAAACTAGACATATATGTAGAACCGTATTATATATAATTAATTCATATCTTTAATAGTTCACTCTCTTATATGTGTCAATCAATGACTGTCTACATTTAGTCAGATTCCTCAATAAACTGTAAAAAATATGAATTTTATTTGGGAAATTATCATAATTTATCAAATATAATATAAATAAAAATCACATATATTTTCATCCCACTAACTTCATCATTTACCTCAATATAATACAAATTAGCAGAAAAAATATAAATAAAGACACTCATAATTTTATTAATAAAAGAAAATTAAATTATAAAATAAAATACACACAATAGCTCATCCCATAAAGTCTCAATAGAGACTTGTGGAAATTTTGTTGAGGAAAATGAGAGATGAACACCTAAATTGACAATTATATTTTTTGTTTTTTGTTTTTGTTTTTATTCTTTATGTTGTTGTTTTTTCTATTTTATTTTTTATACTTTTGTCTTTTTATATTTTATTCTCTATTCTTTTGTCTTTTGTCTTTTTTTTTTTTTTTAATAATAATACGTTATATATAGCTTAATTTATTATAAGCTCATTTTGTTGTCAATCTAAATACGGTGGATGTTTTCCAAGTCCGATTTGAATCTAACTGTCTCGCATTTGAGGATTTCTGGGTCCTGGAGTTTATGTTAAGCTTCCACAGCAGTATTTTGCCAACAGAGTAAAAATATATAAAACATAAATTTAATTGTTATTTCACAAATGTGCTAAATTAAGGTGATTAATGAAACTACAAATGTAAACTGATTATTTTTTCTTTTAATATATATATACTTTTTAATGTTCATCATTCACTTTATCTATAAATTGAGCCTCAAACCCGCTTTTGCAACTTCTTCAAACTTCATATTCTTACAAAACCTTCATCATCATTCACTTTCATACTCAACCTCACACACTACATATTCATATAATTTGTAGTGGGCTTAGATTTCTTAGGTTAGCACCTCACACTTTAATCATTTTGTCTTTTGTGAGTGTCCAAATTATATTTAAACTTTCATATTCAAATACTTGGTTGAGAAATCCTCTTATGAGTTGGCATACTGAAAAGGGTGATTTGTAAAAGGCTGTGAGTGAGCCTATGAACATAATTCTTTGTAAAGTTTAACAGTGAACCATTGGAAAACGCTTGTGTAAAGGTTTGGAGTGAACCTAGGGGCAAAACTATTGGTTGCGAGTGAGCCACGAAAAACTCGTTGTAAGTTGTGGATTCAACTTAGTGGAAATCTTCAAGCGTGGCTTGGGAGAGTGGATGTAGGTAAAGAGTTGGTCGAATCACTATAAATCACCGATGTCAATTTCTCCATCTCTTAACTTTTAATTATCGTAAGTTTATTTTTGTATTTGCATATTAATTAGAAACTTACTTTAGACGCTATATTATGATTGAGAAAATTGACATAAGCTTAATGGTAAAACTACTAACTTAATAGCGTAAAATCAAAAAGATTTATATTTCCGCAAATTTAGATCATCACCCAATTCACTCTCCTTTTGGATATAGAGATTGTTTATTTATGTGTGCTTGTAAGCGATTTAACTTGAATCCCAAATATTAAATTTCATCCACCCATTAGATGATGAATTTTATTACTGGCGAATTACTCTAGCTAACAATCTAATAAGTGAATGTCATATTTTAAGGACTAGCATTACTCATTATCTTATCCCAATTCTCACTAATGCCTTGTACAAGTTACAAATGCAAGTGGCAACTCTATCCCTTCCTCATTTTTTGTCCACAAGCCCTAAATATTAAAAGCATGTTATTATTATTTCTCGTTTTTTTTTAAAAAAATTTTTCTTTTAAATTCACCGTTTGTAGGCTTACGAGTAACGGCTTCCTATTCATATGTCATTCTACAACCAATTTTGGTTCAAAAATCGAAAGAAAGAGACAGTAAAAAGAAATTGAGCTCAATTGGCAAGTGCTAATTCAATAAGCAAAAATCGAAAGAAAAATATAGTATAAACGAAAACGAAAATGATGTTTGTACACAGGAGAAGTAAAAGGGTGATAATTCAATAAGCAAAAATCGAAAGAAAAATATAGTATAAACGAAAACGAAAATGATGCTTGTACACAGGAGAAGTAAAAGGGTGATAAATCAATGATAAAATAATATATTTTACGTTAAAATTATTTTTAAATTATAAAATATTGATATTTTGTAAATAAATTTTATCTTTCTTTTTTTTTTTGGGTATAAATATTAGTACTCAAGCAAAAATTGAAAGAAAGAGAGTAAAGAAATTGAGCTGAATGGTAAGTGCAATTCAATAATGGGATAATAACATTATCGTACCTGAAATTCTATCATTATAAAGTATGGATATACTTCATTTATTTATATCAAAAGGCCCCTATCCCTGTAACCTTTTACAACTTGTAACCGGAAAGAAACACCCTCTGGGGTGTGTTTGGCGGACTAGCACAAAGAGGTGGACTCGGTTCTTTTAAATTTTATACAATCTTAGATAATATTTTTTTTTGCTCGCCCAACTAGCAAAATATTTATAGGGTTGGATATATTTAGCAACAAGGATTCTAATAGTACCAAACACAAAGTTAAAAGAATATCAAAAATAGAGATTGATTCATGAAGGCGGGAAAAGTGGCGAGAATACAATACTTTTAATATAGTGAGCTTGATTGTTCAAAATCCAATAGAATTTGGGTCTTTTCCTGGAATCCCAGTATAAATCAGACTGTGCATGTGTATATTTAGGGTTTATTTTTTTTCCTTAATGTATGCAAATTAATGGCTAATGATGGAGCTTTGAATTAGGATTATATGTATTGTGCTTGCAGTAGGGTTATATGAGCTTCGTGATTGTCCACCCCATTTCTTGTAAGTCCATTAGCTTATATAGGATCATATGTGTGAAAGTGTCAACTGGAGGTTGACACTTGTTCATATTTGGATTGTTCTTTTGTTGCATTGTATACAATTGGTATGACTCATGCTCTAATGTTGTATCAAGTGTGATAACACCTGATATTATGCACATTAAACCATACTTCCATACTAAGATAAGTGGATTTTTATTGAAGTCCACTAATTTTGGATAGTGGTATGTGATGTCATGTAATTCGGAGTACCGATATTGATGTCGGAATACTTCTGAAGTACTCTAATGAGTTTATGAGTGAATTCTTTCCAGATAAGTCTTGATCAGGTTTGATTAATCTAGAAAGTTTTTCACTTCGGAGTGGGATGACCTCAGAGTGATGTCACTTTATAATGATGTCACTCCGGGGTCGAGGTTTGCCTCTCTGATCAAGTCCCGATCTTCTCGGAAGTCTTCACGACTTCTCATGTCTATAAATATTATAGTATCATGATAAGTGTCATCCTCACATTGGGCCTCTACGGCTTTACCTGCTTGTAGCAGATCCACTGAAGAGGAGTGCTGAGAAAAATTTAACCGCATAACGACATGTGACAATAGGTGTAGGGCTCAATTATGGCACTTACAATTCGGGATTAGAAGTTATTGCTAGTTAGATTTTTATTTTCTAAATAATAAATATAATATATACATCACTAAACATAATTCTATAAAAAATTTAATACATCTTAATGCAATAAAATACATCTTAACCTAATACATTATAATACAATATAATATGACACGCCATACACATCATTAATCCATATTGTTAAGTTAGAACATATCTGGTAGAGTTTCAATCACTCTTTTTTCTTCTCGTCTGGTGGGGTTCCATGATTTTTCTAAATCTTAATCCTTAACTTGATTAGGTTGGGCCCCACAAGCCTTATTACCCACCCATATTTTGCCATCCCAATTGCCTAACACACTTACATTGTAGTTGCAACTCTCTGTTGGGCGGATGTGGCGGATGTGTTATTAATCATTATATAACATGCATTATTCAATCAAAATTATTAAATAATAATAAATTAATTACTAATGCATAGGGATAGAAAAACCTGGAAATATAGAAGATGATGAATTTAAACCAAGTCGAGTTTTTCCTCTATCCTTAAGAACTTATTAGCCCCGCATCGGTGCATTACAGATTTCTTGTGGTTAACATTCTCTCAGGATTCTTGGTTGCTTCTTATAAAATGGGTATTGTTTTCTTTAAGGACATGAACAATGATAAAATGGTAGAAACTCTCTCAAATATGTAAAACATTAGACTTTCTAATATGCCTAAAACTTGTAAAAGAATTAATGGAAGAATGAATTGAGTGTGTAAAAAATGAAAACTCAATGTCCTATTTATAGACAGAGAAAATCGTCATTGATAATGTACTCTTGTGCTTAAGGATACAATCCTTAGAATGATCATAATTATTCAATATATCATTCCAACTCAAATGTTATATTCTTTCTCTCTAAATGATATATCCATTCATTTGGTGTTTTTTCTAAATATCACATATTAAGGATATTTCTTATCCCAAGACACCTTATAAATACAACTTATATTTAGGAAATTTCCTACCCTCTGCAATTGACTTAGGAGGTTGGGGCTTATTTGATACAAGTGAATAAATTATCCTTATTTTAGAAAAATATACAAATAAGTTACACGAATCATATAAGAATCTTCTGGAAAACCTTTGAAGCACTGTTGACACTGTTCTAATTTTCATCTCGTGCATTTCCCCCACTTAATTATTGAGAAGGCAGCTGGGATATTGTTTTCTAATTAAATGCTTGGGACACTGGCTAAAAATTGACAATAACAACTTCCTCTTTTTTTTTCTTACACGTTCGACGTCTCACCATCAAATTATTTAATCTAAAATTAAACGGAATATATAAAATCTCCTATTGTCTCAGAATTTATAAGAAATGTATCCCCAGACTCAAACTCATAACCTGATAATCAAATCCTAAATCATTTGCCGCTAAACCCCACCAATTGGAGGCCAATTGACAATAACAACACAACAAGAAAACCTAAATCTTCTCTCTTAAAATCATAAAATACTCCATACTTGAATTCAGTATCGGTTGTTTGCTGATAAAAATTTTCTCAATTTGGGAGGAAAATTCGCCCTTCATGAGTATAGATTCTCAATTGTACTATCATAGAATTGATTTATACGAGATCTCAGTGAACATATGATTATGGTACACCATGAATCCCCATATATACTTGTGCGTGTAAAAAGAGAGAATCATTCTCTTAGGGCTACTATGTAAGCCCATAAGTTTATTAATGTTAAAATTTAATAATAATGATGGCCACCCTCAACTTCTACTAAACTCCAATAAATTGGGTAGTTGTTTGTTAATTTGACCCAAAGGTCCACAAAGATAGCTCACCCTGATTCCTTTTTCCTCAATTCATTAATGATTATAACATCATCCCTCAGCAAGCTGAAAGTTATTTTTTTTTCATGCAGTGAGTGAGTGAGTGAATATTTTCAAATTCAAATTGAACACAAATTTGCCAGCACTTGTTGAAAATTTTAGTGCTGAAACCGCCCTTTCTCTGTCCATCTATCCACCTGTCTTTTTGAGTAAAACGGCATTTACATCAGCAAGCCAGGGACAGTTGAGGACATTAAACCCAGTTGCCACTGTTGATGTTACTCTTTAACATTTCCCTTTATAAATGAGGCAACCCATTTGCTCCACCCAGCATGTGAAGCCTAGGTTTCAGCTTATATCCTCTATCAAGTCTCATAAATTTCTGTTGCATACTCGAAAAGCTTTAATGGGTTTTCACTTGTTACCCATCCTTGTTTTTCTAAGTGTAAGCTTTTTCATGCTTGCATAGTTTTGAACAGTCAGGACTGATCAAATGCAAATCATCACGATATAGTCGAACATACGAGATAATACATATATTGAATTGTCTTCTTTAATCTGATCTAATATAATACATGTATTATTTCGCACGTCAGAAAATAATTATTTTATGATGATTTGTATGTGATCAGGTCTATTTAAATAATACCTTGGAATTTTGTGTTTGTCTCCGTTTAATGTGATTTTGAATTGACTGTCTTGCAGCTTGCGCTGGTGACAAGCCATGTGGCAGCCATGTCTCCTGAGTTTTACTGGAACTCTGTATTGCCAAATACTCCAATGCCAAAAGCTGTCGAAGATCTTCTACAGCCAGGTCAATATTTCATGTACAAGCACTCTCTTAATAGTTGTTTAAGGTGGAACCGAATCGTCAAGGCCTCCTGAGTCTAGGCACATATCTGATTGAAGTGAAACGCAAGACATATCTCCTATTTTTTTAAATTTCTCAATTGAAATAATTCATATAAATATTATTAAATAAATTTATCATATAAATTCAATTAGTAAAATTCATATTCATGTCATATGAAAAAAAGGTTATAACTTAAATAAAAAAAGATTCAAAATTATCAAACGCACGTTTCATATTTTAGTTTTTTTTCAATTAAAAAAAAAAAAATTAATAATATGCATCTCTAGTGCACTTCAGTGAGACGCTGCAGCAGCGCCTGAGTGCACCTTTAATGACTCTGGTAATCAATCTCAAAAATTAATTGTTTTATGCTCTTCAAGCCTGAGATGGTAAAAATTCAGTCACGCAAGAGTTTGAGAATACCAAGTTACATAAAGCATCATGAAGAAAAGCATACCTACATGTCAAAAAAGTGGAATATGTATTTTTATCATATGTTCCCACCAAAGTTTTGATAGTTCAAAATCTTGTTGACAACCTCTAAGCATTGATAAAAGGATCTCTTCTAATATTGTTTCTGTATTTGCAGATGTGTTGGAAGACAAAAGCACCTCCGTCGACGTAGGAAAAGGCGGTGTTAGTGTGGATGCTGGAAAAGGAAAGCCAGGCGCAGGCGGTGGCACGCGTGTGAATGTTGGGGGTAAAGGAGTTGGTGTTAACACTGGAAAGCCTGGGAAAAGAACCAATGTCGGTGTTGGCAAAGGAGGAGTATCTGTAAGTACAGGACACAAGGGAAAGCCAGTTTATGTTGGAGTAAAACCAGGGCCATCTGCATTTGTGTATCACTATGCTGCGACTGAGAGCCAACTCCATGATGACCCTAATATAGCTCTTTTCTTCTTGGAAAAGGACTTGCATCATCCTGGCATAAGGATGAACTTGCATTTCACTCAAAATCCAAACGGAGCAACTTTCTTACCTCGCGAGGTTGCCGAGTCAATCCCTTTCTCATCTGAGAAATTGCCAGAAATCTTTAACCAGTTTTCAGTTAAACCCGGATCAGTTGAAGCTGAGATAATGCAGAACACAATCAAAGAGTGTGAAGAACCTGGGATTGAAGGAGAGCAGAAATATTGTGCAACTTCGCTTGAGTCGATGATTGACTTCAGCACTTCTAAGCTTGGAAAGAGCGTCCGTGCAGTTTCTACGGAGGTAGAAAAAAGAACCGAGATGCAGGAGTATATGATCACAGCTGGAGTAAAGCAGATGGCAGGTGACAAATCTGTAGTGTGCCATAGGCAGAACTATGCGTATGCTGTATTCTACTGCCACGCGACGCAAACCACCAGGGCTTACATGGTTCCCTTGGAAGGTGCTGACGGGACAAAAGCCAAGGCAGTTGCAGTCTGCCACACAGATACATCAGCATGGAACCCGAAGCATTTAGCTTTTCAAGTGCTCAAAGTTAAACCTGGAACTGTTCCTATCTGTCACTTCCTGCCTGAGGATCACATTGTCTGGGTTCCCAGTAAGAAGACATCAGAGTAGAAATTGAATCCTCTTATTTGATCTAATAAAGTTATACAATAATGTACCTTCAACACCCAGTTCATTTGGTTATGAATATAATATATATATATATATATATATATATATATGTATATAAGCTTGCTGTGTGTGTACCTAGTAGTTATATTATCTACTTATGAACACATAATGTTATGAGAGCATTTGTTTAGCCTTTGGGCATGTCAGTACATTAATTAAAATTTAAATAGCAGTAGTGTTATTACTTACAGGACAGCCACTTCCTTTGTTTAACAAAAACTATAAGGTCAAAAGCTTAGTTCAGCAAAGGAAGGTATATACAAAACTTAAATTAACAGAATTCCCACTGTCAATTGTTTACTGGTAAAACTATGCTCACAAATAACTCATTAAAGACAGTCATATGGAAGATACACAAGTAAAACTCCAACTACACTTTTTGCAGGAAGATGCTCCCAGATGCTTCTATGAGGCTCTGCCACTGCTGATGGAAAGTGTAACCACTTCCACAGCCAGTGTAACCACTTCCACATTGTTGACGGCTGATTTTGGGATAACCTTCCTTCAACAGTGAATTTATTTGGTTATGAAAAACCAAAAGCAAATTTTGACAGAAAGAGGTAAAACACTCAAATCGACACAGAGTATTAACGTGGTTTGGCGGATTGAATCCAACCTACGTCCACGGGCACAAAACGGGTGGGTGTTTTATTACTAAAATGTGCTCGGCTGACCTATTTGGTGATCGATCAGTGTGAAAACCGAACTGATTGTGTGAGAGTGGTGTTTACAATTGCAGTAATAATAAAGCGCTCTCTCTCTCTCTTGCTAATTTTCTCTCAAATTGCAAACCTTTACAAATGAGTTACCCCCCCCCCCCCCCACTTTTATACTAGCAAAGAGGCGGTGACATCCCTATCTTGATAATATCTCCCATGTGAACTCATTAATGGAATCCCTTCCCTCAAGGCCACTTGGTTGAAAATATCTTATTTCCATCATCACCATATCCCATCACCTTATCCCATAAAGACAGTGTCCCATCACCTTATCCCATAAGGACAGTGTCTCATCACTTTATCCTATAAGAATGAGGCGGTGGAAAATATCTTACCATCTGTTCGGTCTTCATGAGGTCGGTCTCAACGATCTTCTGATCTAAGAGAAACTGCTACCGATCTAATAGTATCCGACCAGCAGTGCTGAAGTGGTCGGCCATTGCTAGCAAATGCTCGGCCTTCTCTGCCGGAACATGTCATGTTATATATCCGGTATCACCCTTATATAAGGGAGTTACCCTTTCTACCATTGTCGCACTGTTCACATGCCTTGGTGTTTGAAAATACCTCCAACATCTGTCCCCTAGTTCCTGGTTCCAACAAGTGTACGAGTTCGTGCTGGGAACTATATATAAAAAATAGTGGCACTTCTGATAAACTAGTGGCCGATCTTTGGGGAAGAAATTCAATGGTCTATACTTATCTCGTCATCGGTCTGACTTCCTTCCAACTGAAATGAAATTTCTTTATTGCCCCTCTGCAAACCGCCCCTCAAGACGCGCAACTTTCACATCCTCTTAAATGCCCATCAGATCACCTCTAGGGTTTAACGGAAGCCTGCCACTTGTCAGTGATCCGTCGTTCTCCCGCCAAAAAGAAAAAGATCTGACCGCTATTGCCAACTTAAAGGATGCCCAATCTCAGCCGTCCATCCAACTCTGAAAGATCACTTTAAAAAGCGACATGTGGCGTACAGCTGACGCTCTTGCTTAATCCAACGGCCACAAATGCACGGAACAGACTATAAGAAAATAAAGTAGACACTGTTGCCTTCCTTCACGAATACTTTGAACTTTTCCTCCTGCAAGAGCTCTTCTCTACCAACTGCGACCAGCGATCTTAACACACGACTAGACCGCACCGACTAGTCCTCAACCATTCAAAAGAAACAAGTAAGTCTTCAGAACGACCTCCTTGCTTTTGTTTTTCACAGATTACATATCCTACTGTTTCCTCTTCTTCTTCTTTCTCTTCTTGTTTGTTTTGTGGACTTGCAAGATGTGAAGCATGTCTCTGTTTTAAGATTTTTTGTATATGTGTTTAGTAGAATGATTAATAATAGGGTAGGGCAACTTCGAGTTGTTTTCTGGACTTGTGTTTGGCTTGATGTAGCTAGGAAGAGACTTTTTATTTTGTGGACTTTGATAAGACGCATATAGACTATAGGCTTAGTTGTCGCCTTTTTATGGTAGCTATCTGAGCCTTGGATACATTAAACTAGTCACTAACTAACCTGTTTTATCCACTTCGACGGCTTAGGAATGTCTGACAGTGGAAAATCCTCGGCAAAACCTTCGAAATCTCAAATTGAGCCTTCTTCAAGTTCGGAGGTATCGAAAATAGAGGATGCTGACACCATCTGTAGACACTGTATTTTTGCACATAAGTGTCGATGATGAGCCTCGTATGGAGGCACTACCAGATAAGTTGCGGAAGTTGCGGGAAACGGACGTCGGAAGGGAAAATTCAGAAATCAATACCTTGTTGGACTTAATTAGTTTGCTTAACTTCGGGTTTGCTCGTTGGACCACTGTTTTAAAATTTATCCTCGGCCCAAAAACCCCGCATCTCACACCAAGCCACACACCAAGCCCACACGCCCACAAGCCATAAAAGAACCAAGCTCCACACGCCCAAGACCACTAAATCCCCTCCAAAATATCCAAACACATTAAACACATGCTAAAATCCAAACAAATCACCTTTCTCAATTTAAATAAATTAAATCAAATGACATGCCTAAATTAAATAAATCAAATCAAATCCCATAAATCCCCTTCCTAAACTAAAACAAATCACCTTTAAATAGACTAGATCTTTTCCTTATAAAGCACTAATTAAAGATACCCCCCATAATTGCATGATCTCTTTCCTTCTCGTACAAGGAAAAACCTAACTCTTTCTTATAAAAAGGAGCACAAATCAACCCTTACCTTAGCACATTCACGCCCAAAACCAAAAGAATAGTCTTCCATTACCGTGAAACATAGCCTCCATTAGCCCTCCATTGCCGTGAAATATAGCCTCCCAATACACCTCTCCCTTGTCGTGAAACACATCCTCCAATTAGCCTTCTATTGCCATGAAACAGTCCTTAGAATAAGTCTTCCATTTCCATGAAACTTCATCCCGAACAGTCTTCCAAACCACACAACCAGCCACCGAAAACAACCTCTGCACTACCGCACAATTGCACCCCTGAAACCCTCCATTTACCGCAAAATAGTCCCCTAAACTGCACCTTAATTCACCGCAAAACAGTCCCGTAGCACAGCCCACCATTACCACAAAACAGCAGTCCTGAAACCCCTCAAATTACCGAAAAATACAACCCAAAACTGCACCAAAAAACTGCCTTAAACTACCGAAAACTGCACCTAAAAAAACTACCTAAATACAAAAAAACTGCACCCAAAATCATCCTATAAACCACTGAAAATAATCCCCAAAACAGCCTCAAATTACCGCAATATTAAGCAAAAAAAAAAAACAACGACCAGAAAATAGCAGTAAAACAGAGGAAATAGCATCCCAAAACAGTGAAGTAACGAAGGAAAATATTGAACTAGTGAACCGGATGAGTTGCGAAGCATCAACCCTTCCAAAAACCGCGTAACGCACTTCTAATAGGCAACTTAAAAGTTAGACCTGAGAGCACCCTTTTATTTATTCTCTTTCATCTTTAACCGAGTAACGCACTTCTAATAGGCGACTTAAAAGTTAGACCTGAGGGCACCCTTTTATTAATTCTCGGTCATCTTTTTTAATTATTTATTAGTATTTCTTCGTATGCGTATTGTTGGTTCATGTATGTTATTGTTGTGGGATGAATGATCTTGTGCTATCTCTCGTGGTATATCGGATGGAAACCCATACGTAAATTCCGTAGCCGAATCCGAATGGATGGTAGTGCGGTCTGTACTTGGGATACAACTCACGTACTACTTGAGAAACGCACATATTTCATTTTATCTAATCTTGTGTTTATAAATGGTTCATTAGAAATAGCACGTTATTTCCATGCATGATTTAGTTATTTCTTTCGCATTAGGAGCTTAATTATATCTCTTCAATATTTATGTTTAGATAATTATTATTTATTTATATTACGCATTTATCAATTTAATATGTTCATGAAATTGTGTGCTTGTCATTATGTCGACTTACTTTTATGCATGCAAACTTAGATATAAGTTCTACTTCTATATATGCAAACTTAGATATAGTTTTCATGCAAACTTAGATATATGTTATTCTTGCGTATTTATGTTGCGTAGACTTGGTTAGATTATTGCATAAATCCGTTCATTACAAGTGGTATAAGTAAGAGACCATTCCGAACTCAACGGTTTGAGGTCTTCCCTTGCGAGGGGTGAGTGCAGCCTTAAATCATTTCCTAGTTCACACTGGGTGGCAACTCCTTTATTCTCGGGTTTAGTCCCCCGCGGGCTACTCCGTACTCCCGACTAGGCCGCTAGCCTGGAACAGAGTCGCTGATTTCTGTGTCCTACAGTCTGGCGACTCCACTAGGGATAGAGAATCTGCCCCGAAATAATGTCCTGTAATGTTTGTGATTTGTGCTTTAGTTAACCGTGTCTACAGTGGGTTGAAGAGGTTTAACCAAAGGCATTATTAGAGCTAGGTAATGGTTTGGTGTCTTCCTTCATTCACTACTTTTCTATAGTTGACGGGAAAAGCTGTGAAGGCACCTAGATAATCATTTACTCGAAACTTACTGTGATGGACTAATTTAGAGAACTTATTGTTTATTTCTGTCACCAAAACGATAAGAGCCTAAGAGGCAAGGGTATTTAAGAGAGTTCGCTCCACCCTCCATCTGGGGAATCTTCAATAAGAAATCCATTTGACAGTCATTCACGTATCACCACTCTTGGCACGTACCTTAGCGTATAAAAAAGGTGCACTCACTTGGTCGCTCGAACCCTTGAGTGGGGAGACCTAGTTGTAGGCAACCCTTCACCAGGGAGAGCCTTCGTCTATACCCCTATAAACATGTATGTGAACCGTAGTTGTATGACCAATAGAAACAATCCATTTATGTTTGTGTTTGGGACTATCATCATTTGGATTCAGTTGGACTTTTCTTCATGAGTTGTGAACTTGTTGTGCTATTTAAACTGGGACGAGTTCGCTTCTTATGACAATTGGGCCAAAATCTTCTAAAATATTGATGGGCCACTTCATATTAAGACCCTTTATCATTTGAAGTTGTTTAGCCATGTTATCGTAAAAGTGTAAACCTGTTGGGCCTTTTTCAACTGGGACAAGTTTGCACCTCGCAATACTATGGTTGAATGCTTTGAAATGATAATGGGCCAACTTATATGAAAACCTTAACGGGCTTGTATATTCGATGCATCGCACGTATACATGCTAACTTGCGGTTTTAAAAGCCACCATAGATACCCGTTATATTAGGGAAGAATGAAGACTCGTCGAAAGACCACTAGCCAACATGAGCGAGTCAGTTAACGAGGGATGTCGTATGGATCAGCTGGAGACTAGTCTCACTAAGTTTTTCGAGCAGTTGCAAGCTTTGACCACCGCTATGGCCAGTATGGCTGTGCCTCATGCTGGGGGAGGCTCTGTGAATGAGAGGCGTGAAGAACAGGTTGAGTGATGAGATCCATGTTTTTGATGATGACGTTGCTGAGTATGCCGCGGGAAGGATAGCCGGGTCTCAGGTAGAGTTGCAGAAACTTAGGGATCATGTAGAGTCAGTTACCCGCAAGATGAGGGGTAAGTATGAAGATTTGCTAGACTATGAGGCGATAACCTTTGAGGAGCAGCTGCCGGCTCAATTCAAGATGCCCGACATAGCTAAGTTCAATGAAAACGGGGATCCAATGGTCCATCTCCGACAATATATTTATGTGATGAGTTCAGTGGGTCTGTCGAAGCTTCAGGTTCAGAAGATGTTTGGGATGTCGCTTGAGGGGGCGCCCGTGGTGTGGTATCATGGCCTGAAGAGGAAAGTCAAAGATGATTGGAGGGCATTGGCAGAGGCATTTCTGAATCAGTATGTCACGGATCTAGAGATCGACTTATCCCTTCGTGACTTGGAGAATACCAAACAAAAGCTGAAGGAGAGCTTCAAAGATTATGTAGATCGCTGGAGAAGCCAGCTTTTGAAGATGCAAACTCGGCCATCGGAGAAGGATCAGATCAAAATGATCATCAAGGGCACCAAGCCCTCTATTTATGGAAAGTTGAGGAGGATGACCTCCATGATCACTGACTTTCGACTGTTGAGGGAGACTATCATGGACATTGAGGAAGAAAAAATAGAGAATATGAAGTTCTATGTCCTGAATAGGCGGACTGATATAGGACCGTCAGTACCAAGCCCGTTTCTGCTGAGGTTGCCGCCATCAGAAATTGACATTTTTCTAACCTGGGTAGGCTTTGTCTAAGGTGCTTGAAAAGTTGGCAAGGCAAGGACTCCTAAAACCCTTAGAAGCTAAACCACTTCCACACCCTCCACCACCATACCTCAATCTGAACCTTTACTGTCACTACCATCAGAAAAAGGGCCATGACACCGACAGTTGTGCCTGCCTCAGATATGAAATCCAAGACCTCATAGACTCCTACAAAATACCCGACCCAGAAAAAGAGTAACCCAACACACACAAAAACCCCTACCTAACTATCGCTCTGTCCCACCACCTACCTACATGATTAGCTCCGGCCTACCTGAAAACCTTGTCCTCCAAACCTTTGACCACCAAGCCTTTGACCTGGGGATTTGGGATAACAATAGTGAGGATGAAACGGAGTATGGGGAAGAATTTATGGGAGGACTTCTCAAGCAGTGATGAAGATGAGGTGAAAGGAATGACACGCAGTGGGCGTTTTTACAGTGACACAGTGGAGAAAGGCAAAGAAGTATTGGCAGAAGGAAGAGAAGTGGCAGAGAACGTAGATAATGCCGAATAAGATGTGGTGCTGCGTCAGTTGTAGAAGACACGAGCACAAGTGATAATTTGAGAGTTGTTGTGTGCATCGCAGGAGCACAGGCGTGCCATGGTTGAAGCCTTGAGTAAGATAATAGTGCCAGAGGATGTCAACCCTACAATATTTGTAGGATCGGTGCAGAAAGAAGCTTTGCAGATGATAGCTTTTTCTGAGGAGGAGCTTCCGACGGAATGAAGGAATCATAATAGGCCACTATTCATAAGAGCTGAAATGAGGGGCAAGAAGACATCTTGTGTAATGGTGGATGATGGTGTTGGAGTTCTACGGTCCCAAGGATCGAATCATAAGCATATAAACATGTGTGAATAACAACGACGGATTTGTAGAATACTCACATCGATCGGTTCAGCGACGCACGAGGCAATAAAAATTTTCTGCCCTCTCCATGAAGCTCACGGCAGTGCAGATTTTTGGCTCCTCCATTTTCAGTTTTGGATCATCTTCCAAGCTTCAAGCTTGCGTCGTATGATTCCCGACTCATGGGTGGACTTCCCTATCACCTTCGCATGACTTCGAAGTGTGCTAGCACTCTCGATTTTACAACAAAATCACTCTATTTCTCCTCTTACTGCTCACAGTTTCTGGGCAGAAAACCAGTGAAGAACAGCCCACAATGAGGGTGAATGGGAGAAGAAAAGGGAGAAGAGATTGGAGGAAATAGAGAGATAAAAAGTGTAACGAATTTTGGTAATAGATTTCTAAAACATATACCAAATTCTGGCTTCAAAAAATCAAACCAAAAAGCCAACAACCATCCATCACTATTCACATCAAGTCATATCCATCAAGTTGTCAAGTCACATCATTCAAGTTGTCGAGTCAAATCACTCAAAGTGACAAGTGATTTGACGATTGAAGTGACTAGTGATTTGACGCTTGATGCGACTAATAATTTGACGCTTGATTTGACTTGCGTGCCGCACTCGAATTCGAAATGCGAATACGTTGGCAATCAATCTCGGGCTCGGGTTCGTTAATTCCAAATTAATGAATTTTCAGTTGAGTCGTAATTAAATCTAATTTAATTAAATAATCATGCCAAGCATAATTACTATTCACGTCGCTAACGAATTAATTCTAAATCAATTCCTTTGCCCGAATTAAAATCTAATTTTAATTCCGCGTCGAAATCCAATTTCGTTTAATATATCGAATATATTAATTTATCGATTAATTCAAAATTAATCGGTATCTCTCTTTAAACGATATTTTATCCTAGATAAAATATCTCCGTAATTAATCCCAGATTAATTTTATCTCTCTTCTAATTAATCCTAGATTAATTAAAGTGCGAGTCATACGTCATCGGTGAATCTTCGGGAAACGACCCATGAGATCCCCGGATATGTTGGCAGTAAATTTGGTCGTCGGACTATTCGAACACGTACGTACCAAGTACTATATTTTACCGATTTACAAGACAAGGTTGGCTTCTAGCAAAGCGCCATGCCTACCCAATTCTCCAGAAATATCCTTACAGGAATATAAGATCTGTATCAGGCGTAGTATACATAGTATTGCGTATTTCGATCCAGTATCAGATGATCTCATGCGAGGCCTGGGGCTGGTACAATGTCTGCCCCATACGAAGCATATATCGGATGACAAACAACTAGTCTCTTTATTATCGGATAATCATGACCAAGTCATATTATCCCGACGGTTGCAACCTATTTAGAGAACAATTCTGTATCCCTGTGCGATCATCATCTCCACTATGACTGAAGTGATACTTCCGTCTTGACATCACACCCAACACACTACGATTCTCGATATACTCAGCAGAGGCGTACACAGAAACCGGTTAAAGCCCAGGACGACCTAAACCAAAGTATATTGATTGTCGCAAGTATTAGCGATGTAAGTCTCAAGTTAAGACCAAATACACCTACCCTGATTTCGGACTTCCATAGACACATAGTCATACTACCAATGGAATTCCAATGGGTCTATCCAGAGCGAAGCTGTTTCCCGTACCATCGGTGAAACACAACCTCCTATTACACTTGCATGAGTATCCTATACCCACATATATGAAAACTATGCCATTATGCCCTCACAACGCGCACAAGAGTAATACTAGTCTTTTACGTATTTATCGATGTCCAATGTCGATAATACTCTGACTATGGATATTTAATGTTTTATCCTTCGTGGACTGATACTGTCTCATATCATTCTCAATCCAGGACCAAATCATAAGGACCTCCTATCATTTATATATCTTGGTGATCTAATCACAAATGATAAGAGCACAATCTCCTTTATCATATAGTTAATTTGTACAACAACACCATGATCTGTACAAATAGTGCTGCTATGGATCATTACTGTCCAACAATCTCCCACTTGGCCTATAGCCAGTCACTCGAGTGTCTTACACCTGAAATATGTATGGTTGGCTCAAACTGCTAAGGAAAGGCTTTCGTCAGCGGATTTGCATGATTATCGTCTAATGCAATTTATACGATCATCACAACGCCACGATGTATGATCCGAACGAATCAGATGAATAGTCGAAGTATATATCTGGATCGTTGATGAGACCATTAATTCTTTAGCCTGCGCTGACGCCTAGCTCAGCTACTAACAGAACTATATCTAATCTAATTAGATTTGTTATTGACCCAGATGGCTTCTATTGCTGCCTCAGCTGCAGCAATAACCCGCATTTATTGTTTATTCGGTAACAGCATCTTGCTTGGAAGATTTCCAGCTCACTGTACCATTATTCAAACTGTATAGTACCATTTATCGACTTATAGTCATTTTTATCGGTTTGGAAACTTGCAACAGTGATTCCAGTCACTTCAAGTTCTCATTCTCCATAGTTTAAGACTGTTGAGTTTCTATTAGGTCCCAAGATCAAATCTAAGCATGAAACAATGAGTGAACACATCAACGGAGGTAGCGGAATACTCACATCGATCGGTTGAGTCGATTTGGAGGCGAAACGAACCAAGAAACTCACTGCCCTTAGGCGCACATCACTGCAGTTCACTGCCTCCAATTTCAGATTTTTGGGTTGAAGAACGGAGCTCCAAGCCTCATCCGACGGATCCCGGCTCATGGGTGAACCTCCCTACCACATTCGCAAGACTCGTAGTGTGCTAGCACTTGCGGTTTTCACCATGAAAACCCCAACCCTTGGCTTCCCTTGCTCACGGTTTTGGCTTCCAAAACCAGAAACTTTTTGTGTTTGGCGTGAAGAAAAGGAGAGAAGTGAGAGAGAAAGAAATGTGCATTGAATTGTGAATGAAATTCATTTGGTATATCTTATATACCTTAAGTGAAATTCACCATAATTTCACTTGAATTTGCATTTCATTTCCTTTTAAAAGTCAAGCCATTAATTACACATCTCATCTATCACTATTCACATCAACTTTAATAAAGTGATGTGATGTGTGTCATGTCTTTTCAATCAATCAATCACTCACATCAATCAATCAAATGTCACATCACTCAAAGTGACGTTTGATTTGACGCTTGATGTGACGATTGATTTGACGCTTGATGTGACTTGCGTTGCCGCACTCGAATTCGAAATACGAATGCGCTCGCAATCACACTCGGGCTCGGGTTCGCTAATTCTAAATTAACGATTTTTCCGTCGCGTCGTAATTAAGTGATTACGCCTAGCGAATTCACTATTCACGTCGCTAACGAATTAATTCTAAATTAATTCGTTCGCCCGAATTAAAATCTAATTTTAATTCCGCGTCGAAATCTAATTTCGTTTAATATATCGAATATATTAATTCATCGATTAATTCCAAATTAATCGTTATCTCTCTCTCGACGATATTTTATCCTAGATAAAATATCTCCGTAATTAATCCTAGATTAATTTTCTCTCTCTTCTATATAATCCCAGATTATTCAAGAGTGCGAGTTGTGCGTCATCGGTGGATTATCGGGAAGCGACCCATGAGATCTCCGGATAAGTTGGCATAAATACGGTCGTCGGTGTAACCGAATCACGTACGTACCAAGTACTACGTTCTACCGATTTACGAGACAAGGTCGACTCCTAGCAAAGTACCAAGTCTACCCAATTCTCCGGACATATCCTTTTAAGAATATTTAGATCTATATCAAGCGTAGTATACTCACGTATTGTGCATATCGGCCCAGTATCGGATAGTCACGTGTTAGGGCTGGGGCTGGATAAGTGTCTGCCCCGTCCGAAACACATATCGGATGTCTGGTAACTAGTCTCTATAATCGGATATTCATGACCTGGTCATAATATCACGATTGGATGCGCATCACTTAAGAGCACTAATACCGTATCCTGCGTGACATCATCTCCACTATGACTGGAGTGATACTTCCGTCTCGACATCACACCCAATACTCTACGACTCTCTGATAAACCCAGAAGTGGTAGACACAGAACCGGTCAAAGCCCCCAACCACCAAATCCAAAGTTTATCGATTATCGTAAGTATTAGCGATGCAAGTCTCAGGTTAAGACTATACACACCTACCTCGATTTCGGCCTCCCATAGACACCTATTCATAATACCAATGGGATTCCGAAGGGGTCTATCCAGAGCGAAGCTGTTTCCCGTACCATCGGTGAAACACGACCTCCTATCGCACTTGCATAAGTCTCCAACACTTATATATATGAGAACTATGCCGTTGTGCCCTCACAACGCGCACAAGTGCAATACTAGCCTATTCCGCATTATCGATGTCCAGTCTCGATAATACTACGGCTAGGGATATTTAATGATTAATCCTTCGTGGACTGATACTGTCTCATATCATCTCAATCCAGGAACTAATCATAGGGACCTCTCTTCATTTATATATCTATGGTGATCTAATCACAAATGATGAGAGTGCAATTTCCTTTTACATAGTTAATTTGCTACAACAACACAATGATCTGTGCAAATAGTGACGCTATGGGTCATATTATCCAACAATCTCCCACTTGGCACGTAGCGAGTCACTCAAGTGTTCCAACACTTGAACTATGTAAGGTTCGCTCAAATTGCTGAGGAAAGGTTTTCGTCAGCGGATTTGTTGATTATCGTCTGACGCGATTTACACGATCATCACATCGCCACGATGTATGATCCGAACGAATCAGATGATATAGAAGTATATATCTGGATCGTCGATGAGACCTTTAATTCCTTAGCCTGTGCTGACGCCTAGTTCAGCTGCTAACAGAACTATATCTAATCTAATTAGATTTATGTTCGATCCAAATGGCTTCTTTTGCTGCCTCAGCTGCAGCAATAATCCGCATTTGTTGTTTATTCGGCAACAGTTATCTTGCTTGGAAGATTTCCAGCTCACTGTCCCGTAATTCAAACTTTATAGTACCGTAGTATTTAATAGTTTGGAAACTTGCAGCGGTGATCCCAGTCACTTCAAGTTCTCCTTCTCCATAGTTTAAGACAGCATCTTTAGTTCTCTAAGATACTAACAGATGTTCTCAATTTCAATTTAGTGACTATCACTAGGATTGACCCGATTGTGACTCCATATGCTCGAAGCGTATGAGACACAATACAAGTACATTTTAAATGTACAATTTCCAGAGAGTGTTAACAACTCCAAATCTATCCCAGTAGATCTTTATTCCTTGAATAAAGGTTGTTACTCCCCAGAATTCTACGGAGAATTTCTATTGAAAGAATATCTATGAAAGCCAAGCTTTCACCATTTATTATGGGAATTTCACTGTAGTGCGCTCCCACTAACCTCCTTATATACACAAGAATTATTTCGTTTTGAGTCAAATCATAAACCATTATGATTATTTCAAAACTACAGTTCCAAGAACCTTATGCTTGCAATGATCCAAACATGGATCGAATAACCTGCAAACCTTGTTTGTCGGTTATACAAAATCGTCAGAATGTTATAAACATTCTCCAAAAGGTTTCCTTTTCAGGAAAGCGATTTTGATTTATAACTGACACATTTCATAAATGAAATATACAGTTATTTTCAAGCATTTTCAAAATGGATTTACCATGGCAACAGGTAAAAGGTTGAACCGTTATTAACACAATGTTGATAACGATACCTTTCCGTCAAAAGCCCAGCTTTGTACGTTGGTATGTTGCCTTCCATGTATGTCTTCCTTGAAGACATTTAATGTACCAATAGGCACAATGCCTTGTGGTACAACAACTAGTATCCAAAATAGTTGTTATACATGGAATCCATTTCGGATTAATGGCACTTTGCCATAACAGGGAGTCGATACCTCGTATCACTTCCTCTAAACGTAGTCGGATGGTACACCTCCATAAGATTGACATCTTATGGGGCGAGATCAGAAACCCATACCCTAGGTTGTTTTCTGACTCTATCCGATCTACGTAGTAGTTCTTGTGTATTTGAAGATTAATGGTATAGATTCATCATAGATGAACTATTTGTGTTCCATTAAGGACTTCGTGCCTTGAACAGTGTTACTCCGATTTTCATCGAGTATCACTATCCTCCCACTGACCACTGCATATCGGTATTCCTCTCAGGAAAACCGCATGGTGAGCAACAATTACATTGTTCTCATGTGGGATTTATAAGTACTATACTTAAGGTTTCCCTTAGGATAACCTATATAGGCACTTATCCAATTTGGGTCCTTAGTTTGGTATAAACCAAACGTTATGCCTGGCATACCCAAATTATCAGGAATGAGAAACCCCGTTTCTTTCCTGTTCATATCCTATATGATATCTGTCAAACAGATTTACATGGAACCTTATTCTAAATAAGTTTTGCACTGTTAATACATGTCCCATTGAAGGAAATAGTAGCTCAGAGCGACTCGTGATAAACCTTATCATGTCCAACAAAATTTGGTTTTTGGTTCGGACACACCGTCTAACTGACGTGTCTCGGGAGGAGTCCTCATATGAAAGAATACCGTACTCTTTCATTTACGTATGAAACTTACTGCTTAAGTAATTTCCATTACGGTCTAACCGTGGCGGAATAATACTATAGCCGATCTGTTTATACTTCGTGTCGAAAACTTCAAAAGTTTCCGATCTGTGTTCTTCAAAAGAAACACATAACCATAACGTGATGCCACATCGTTAAGGTCACGAAATATTCATGTTCACATCTAGCCTAGCTAGATATGGGCCCACTAACTTCACCATGAATAGGGCTAACAGATCGGTGGCCCTTTTACTATTACCAAGTAAATAGTATTTTAGGTATTTAACCTAATAAACTAGATTCGTAGACCTTATTTGAATAGTCAAATCAGTCCTAGTACCCACTCTTCAAAAGTGTGGATATACGAGTCTTGTTTAATTGTGTCCTAGACAACAATGCCACAAATAAGTCTCTATTGATCAAATCAATTTGAGCTATTTATTTGTCATTTTATATGTTTGAGATTTTATTTATATTCAAAATATAAATTATGTTATTTACATCTAATGTATTTATCTCAGTATCATCTTTATATAATGAAACACTTTAGTGTTCTAGAATATAAAGGTTTTATCCGCAACGGATTAAACACTGATATAGAGATAATGTCTCTAGTCAAACTAGTTACATTATAACAGTTCCTAATTTAAGTACATACCCAAAGGGTAGTTCCTAAACTTAGGTATCTACGGTCGAAACAGCGACTTTCGTCCCGTTTCCGATTCGCAGAGAAATCTCGGCTTGAAGTCAGTATCCAGCTCAAAGCGGATTCCGAACATCAATACATATATATCTTATGTACCACACTAAGTATTTAAAATCCAATTTCAATACTAGTAGTGAACATAACTTTGACAAATATTTTTAAAGTTAGAGCCTCGCCCTTTCTTTAATTCCTTCGTGTCTTCCATATCCAAATGGTAGTCACTTTGGGATATGTCAATTATCTTTTCAATATTTCACAAACCTTTGGCCAAGCCTTGGGTTTCGGAATATCGAAACGATGTGCACCTTGTGCTACATGCCCAATTGCAAACTTTGACTTTTCTCCACTAGAATAGTCAATTAATTCTCTAAGAATTATTAATTGCAATTTTAATACTTTTAAATCTAAAGATAGATTTATTATAAGTATATTAATTAAGCACTAAAGTCATCATCACATAAATCTTCCAAAGATTTTATGCTCTACTATTTGCTTAATTATGGGCTTAGTCATAATAAGTTATTTTATCAAATAAATTAACCTATTATTAATTCCCAATTGAAAATTAAATCATTTAAAACATTTAATCCAAGGATTATATATTTTAAATATTCAACTTTTTCAATTCTTTCTTGATTTTAATAGTCCAACTATTTAATCAATTTTAATAAGGTACTATTTATTATAATGATTACAATAATCCAATTATTTAATCAACTATAATTTTAATATTGATTACTATAATCCAATTATAAAATCAACTATCATTTTAATTCAATTATATTGATTACTATAATCCAATTATAAAATCAACTATATATTGAATAAGTTTGTATATAGTCCAACTATATATATTTTTAAAACAACGTAAAATATTGACGAATGATATTTTTGAGCGTATTTAGGCGAGTAATTGAACGAATGTTGCAAATTCAATACTTGCCTCCCACTATTTTTCGTCGAGCCTCTAACCCTCTGTGGAGTACTCGGGAAACCGCGTTTCCTAGTGGGCTGGGATCCTGTCAAATAACATACAACCTTGACTTTGGCCAACAAGCTGTATGCTACTTAACCAGGTAGATCTCACAGATCAATTGGATCCAATCCAATTCCCAGATCCGGTTAGGTGGACATCCAAGTCCTAAACATATTACATATGCCAATGTATCTAATACATTTTCTAACCTTATCCTCCGAATCATCTAGGCCTTGGCTTGGCACAACAAACCTAATGACTCCAGTTAAGCGGGACCCATTGACAAGGAAAGTTTCGTAATCAATGTCTTTGGACAAGAAGTGATCTTGACTTTGGCCAACAAATCACAACTTGGACTAGACACCGATGTGGAACAAAACTCTCATGATTCAAATACATCTAATTGACAGGTCTTGACTTTGGCCAACAAACCAATGCCAATCAGATCTTGAACAAGAATCATTCAATGGAAGGATAATCGCTTAATATAAAACGAGGGTTTTTCGCGTGCAAATTGGCTACCAATTTAATTATCTTTGTTAGGTCTCATCATCATACACCCTTAAACATGCATTCTAAACACATAATAAAGCGAGTATGAAATAAAATAATAATGATATGCGGATGGATATTTAACACATTGATCCTAGATCAAATCTCTCCCTTTCTCACTCAAGCTAGCACTAGTATTACTTCTACCCGTTACACTACACTTCTAAAGAAACCTCATATACATAGAGGGGAATAGGTGAGAAGAGAATACAAGAGAAAGAAGGTGATAAGGCTGGACACGCAGGTCCAATTTAATAAATCGAATTTATTACAACAATTCTAAAATTGCCCACCCATCTAATATCCATCCGATATACATTATTCATTCAACACAACCAAGTATTCACACATATAAGCATGTATCAATCAATCTAATCAAATTAATTAATCTGATAATTAGGTGATCATCCAATGTTCAAACAACGATTTGATTTTGATCGAGTCAAACTCGTTTTTGCGAATAAGTACTTAAAGTACGAATTCATGAATTAAATTAAACTACATTATTAAATCTAATTTAACATGTATTTAAAACTAATTCACTATTCAATTCCAAATTGAACATTACACTTTATTTAATAAACCTTTTACGATTTAAATTCCAAATCTAATCGTAACGCGTCTCAAAGACCGATTAACGTCCAACGTCAATTCAATTAAAGTCCAATGGGCTTTTGATTGATTTCTTAAGGCGTGGACTTTTGGTCAACTCGGGTCAAACCGATAACCAAAGTCCAATCCGGGATTTACCCCATAAGCCCATAAATCAATCTTGGCCCATTAGGCCCAATTGAACTTTAAAGGTTCATTAAGTCGCATTTGGGCTTTATGGTTAAGGTTTTGGGCCCAATTGGATCCAATCCATTTGGCCTAAACCAAACTTGATAAATCAAGCCCAATAGGCCCAATACAACATTAAAGCCCAAATCCAATTTAAGCCTAAATAATTAAATTACACTAATCCAATTACGCAATTTAATTACCTAAAGTGCATTACATGATTAATAACCTAAATCACATTTTCTAAAACATCAAATTAGTCCAATTAATCATGCTAAATTCATTATCACATGTCAAACACACAATATGAAAAATCAAACCCATTTACATGCTTTTAAGTCTCGGCCAAAAGAGGGATTTTGTGTCCGATTCGGTTTCGATCCAATCGAACCTACAATCGACATCAAATCACCATCCTAAATGATTTCACACACATCCAATGTCACAAAATCAAAAAATCCAAGACATTAGGGCATTACATGCATTCGGCCAAGGTAAGGATTTGGGGATTTTTGTCCAATTCGAAATCCAATCCAATTCGATTCAAATTAACGTCAACCTAATCGATTCTAACTCATCAAATGAATCAAAAATCAAAAAATCCAAGATCCCAAAATTCATCCATACATTCGGCCAATATGTCCATTTTGGGGAAAATAATTCCAAATCATTTTTCATCAAATTGGTCCAACCAAATGAAATTAAACATCATTTAAACATGCTCAATCAAACAATTTAACCAAATCATGCTCAAATCAATTTACCCAAATTTTAAGCCCTACAATTTCATGCTTGCAACTATAGCTCATGATGCCATTGTTGAGTTTCTATTAGGTCCCAAGATCAAATCTAAGCATGAAACAATGAGTGAACACATCAACGGAGGTAGGTAGCGGAATACTCACATCGATCGGTTGAGTCGATTTGGAGGCGAATCGAACCAAGAAACTCACTGCCTTGGCGCACCTCACTGCAGTCCACTGCCTCCAATTCAGATTTTGTGAGTTGAAGAACGGAGCTCCAAGCCTCGTCCGACGGATCCCGGCTCATGGGTGAACCTCCCTACCACCTTCGCAAGACTCGTAGTGTGCTAGCACTTGCGGTTTTCACCATGAAACCCCACCCTTGGCTTCCCTTGCTCACGGTTTTGGCTTCCAAAACCAGAAACTTTTTGTGTTTGGCGTGAGAGAAGAAAAGAGAGAGAAGTGAGAGAGAAAGAAATGTGCATTGAATTGGAAATGAAATTCATTTGGTATATCTTATATAACTTAAGTGAAATTCACCAAATTTCACTTGAATTGCATTTCATTTCCTTTTAAAAGTCAAGCCATTAATTACACATCTCATCTATCACTATTCAATCAACTTTAATAAAGTGATGTGATGTGTGTCATGTCTTTTAATCAATCAATCACTCACATCAATCAATCAAATGTCACATCACTCAAAGTGACGTTTGATTTGACGCTTGATGTGACGATTGATTTGACGCTTGATGTGACTTGCGTTGCCGCACTCGAATTCGAAATACGAATGCGCTCGCAATCACACTCGGGCTCGGGTTCGCTAATTCTAAATTAACGATTTTTCCGTCGCGTCGTAATTAAGTGATTACGCCTAGCGAATTCACTATTCACGTCGCTAACGAATTAATTCTAAATTAATTCGTTCGCCCGAATTAAAATCTAATTTTAATTCCGCGTCGAAATCTAATTTCGTTTAATATATCGAATATATTAATTCATCGATTAATTCCAAATTAATCATTATCTCTCTCTCGACGATATTTTATCCTAGATAAAATATCTCCGTAATTAATCCTAGATTAATTTTCTCTCTCTTCTATATAATCCCAGATTATTCAAGAGTGCGAGTTGTGCGTCATCGGTGGATTATCGGGAAGCGACCCATGAGATCTCCGGATAAGTTGACAGTAAATACGGTCGTCGGTGTAACCGAATCACGTACGTACCAAGTACTACGTTCTACCGATTTACGAGACAAGGTCGACTCCTAGCAAAGTACCAAGTCTACCCAATTCTCCGGACATATCCAATTAAGAATATTTAGATCTATATCAAGCGTAGTATACTCACGTATTGTGCATATCGGCCCAGTATCGGATAGTCACGTGTTAGGGCTGGGGCTGGATAAGTGTCTGCCCCGTCCGAAACACATATCGGATGTCTGGTAACTAGTCTCTATAATCGGATATTCATGACCTGGTCATAATATCACGATTGGATGCGCATCACTTAAGAGCACTAATACCGTATCCTGCGTGACATCATCTCCACTATGACTGGAGTGATACTTCCGTCTCGACATCACACCCAATACTCTACGACTCTCTGATAAACCCAGAAGTGGTAGACACAGAACCGGTCAAAGCCCCCAACCACCAAATCCAAAGTTTATCGATTATCGTAAGTATTAGCGATGCAAGTCTCAGGTTAAGACTATACACACCTACCTCGATTTCGGCCTCCCATAGACACCTATTCATAATACCAATGGGATTCCGAAGGGGTCTATCCAGAGCGAAGCTGTTTCCCGTACCATCGGTGAAACACGACCTCCTATCGCACTTGCATAAGTCTCAACACTTATATATATGAGAACTATGCCGTTGTGCCCTCACAACGCGCACAAGTGCAATACTAGCCTATTCCGCATTATCGATGTCCAGTCTCGATAATACTACGGCTAGGGATATTTAATGATTAATCCTTCGTGGACTGATACTGTCTCATATCATCTCAATCCAGGAACTAATCATAGGGACCTCTCTTCATTTATATATCTATGGTGATCTAATCACAAATGATGAGAGTGCAATTTCCTTATTACATAGTTAATTTGCTACAACAACACAATGATCTGTGCAAATAGTGACGCTATGGGTCATATTATCCAACAAAGACATCATCCTTAGTTCTCTGAGATCCTAACGGATGTTCTTACAAATCAGTGACTAATCACTTGGATGGCCTGATTGTGAATCCATATGCTCAAAGCGTATGTGACACCAGGGTCACGTACATCTTTCAAATGTACGAGTTCTCGGAGAGTGTTAACAACTTAAATCTATCCCAATAGATCTTATTCTGAAATAAAGGTTGTTTTCTCCCAAGAAATTTCTACGGAGAATTTTCTCGAAATTCCAATCTTTCACGATTATATTATGGGAATTTCATTCCAGACATGACATATATTATCATTATTTATGGACAGCCACTGTTAGGCGCTCCCACTCACTCCTTAATACACAAGAATCATTTTTGTTTTGAATTAAATCATACACCATTATGATTACATCAAAACGATAATTCAAAGAACCTATGCTTGCTTCAATCCAAACATGGATCGAATAACCTGCAAAGCTTGTTTGCTGTTTTGGTACGAAAAAAAAACCGTTAGGATGTTTTAAACAATCCTCCAAAAGGTTCCTTTTTCAGGAAAGTGATTTTCCCGTTCAGTGACATATTTCATAAATGAAACATGCAGCCAGCAGCAAACATCATCCAAATGGATTTATCGTTGCAACAGGTAAAAGTTTTCACGCGTAGCACCATAGGTTGATAACGATACATTTTCGCTAAAAGCCTAGCTTTATACGTTGGTATGTTGCATCCATGTAGTTTCCTTGAAGACTAATATAGTACCAACAGACACAAAGTCTTACGGTACATCAACTAGTATCTAAACTTGGTTGATTACAGAATCCATTTCAGATTATATGGCACTTTGCCATTAATAGGGAGTCGATACCTTGTATCACTTCCTCATATGTAGTCAGTTGGTATTCCTCAATAAGATTGACATTTTTATGAGGTGAGATCAGAAACTCATACCCCAGGTTATTTTCTGACTCTCTCCGACCTACACAGTTCTTGTATATTCGAAGATTACTGGTACAGTTTCACCCTTGATGAACTGTTTGTGTTCCATTAAGGATTCGGTGCCTTGAACAGTATTACTCCGATTTTCATCGAGTTTTACTATCATCCCACTTACGACTGCATATCGGTTTTCCTCTTAGGAAAATCGCATGGCGAGCAACAATTACATTGTTCTCTTGTAGATGTATAAGTACTATACTTATGTATCCCTAGGATAACCTATAATTGGCACTTATCCAATTTCGGTTCTAGTTTGGTATCATCCAAACATATGCCTAGCATACCCAAATATTCAGGAATGGGAAATCTGGTTTCTTTCCCGTTCATATCTAATATGTAATCTGTCAAACAGATTATTATGGAACCTTATTCAAAATAAGTATTGCACTGTTAAATGCTTATCCGTTGAAGGAAATGGTAGTTCAGAGCGACTCTGATTAACGTTATCATGTCCAACAAGATTCAGTTTATCCTGTTCGAACACACCGTCAAATTGACGTGTTCCGGGAGGAGTTCTCATTTGAAAGAATACTATACTCTTTCAAGTATACGAGAAACTTATAGCTTAAGTATTTTCCATCGCGGTCTTACCGTGACAGTTTAATACTTTAGCCAATCTGTTTGTCTATTTCGTGTCGAAACTTTAAAAGTTTCAGATTCGTGTTTCAAAAGAAACACTTAACCATAACGCGATGCCACATCCGTAAAGGTCACGAAATATTCATTTCCACCTCTAGCCTAGCTAGACATGGGCCCACTTGCTTCACTATGAACTAGGGCTAACAGGTCGGTGACATTTACACTTTTACCAAGTAAATAGTATTTTAGGCACTTTGCCCATTAAACTAGATTCGTAGACTTTATTTGATTGGAATCAAAACAGTCCGAGTACCCACTCTTCAAAAGTGTGGATATACGAGTCTTGTTTCATCATGTCACAGACGACAATGCCAGTTATAAGTTTCATCTGATCAAATCAGTTTGAGCTATTTGTTTGTCATGCGATATGTTCGAGATTTATTTATATTCGAAATATAAATACTATTATTCACATCTAATGTGTTTATCTCAATATAATCTTTAATATAATAAAACACTTTAGTGTTCTAGAATATAAAGGTAAATCCGCAACGGATTAAACACTGATATAAAGATAATATTTCTAGTCAAACTAGTTACATTATAACAGTTTCCAAATTTAGGTACACACCCTAAGGGTAGTTCCTAAAATTCGGTATCTACGGTAAAACAGCAACTTACGTCCCGTTTCCGTTTAACAGATTAATCTCATCTGAAGTCAGTATCCTGCTCATAGCAGATTCTTCACATCAGTACATATATTTTATGTACCACACTAGGTATTTAAAATCTAATTTTAATACTAGTAGTGAACATAATTTTGACAAACATATTTGAAGTCGGAGCCTTGCCCGTCTTCTGTTCCTTCATGTCTGTTTTGTTCAAACGGTAGTCACGCTTCCGCGATCCCGTTTGCCACAATTTAGGCAAACATTTTGGGATATGTCATTTATCTTCCTAGAAGATTATAATGATTTTGACTTTACCAATTTTAACATTCTAGAAGCCTTTGGCCTAGCCTCGGCCTTCTAGAATATCGAAGTAAGGTGCGCCTTAAGCTACTTCCCTAATTGCAAAATTTGACTTTTTCTCCTTGAGAATAGTCATTAACTCTCTAAGAGTTATTTATTGTAATTTTATACTTCTAAAATATTAGTATAGATTTATGAAGATCCTCCAATTTCAATATCATACTTTAAGAATCTAATCCTTAGTTCTGATTAAGAAATTAAGGAGTCTACTGCGACAAGCTTAATGGATTTAGCACTAAAGTTATCATTACATAAATCTTCCAAAGATTATGCTCGACTATTTGCTTAACTCCGGGCTTAGGCCTAATACGTTATTTTATCAAATAAAGTAAATTATTAGTTTCCAGGACCATCCTGAAATTTATTCCCAATTTGAAAATTAAACCATTTAAATACATTTTCCCTAGGATTATGTTTTAAATGTCAATCTTTCAATTTTATCTTGATTCTAATAGTCTAACTATTTAATGAACGATTTAGGTACCATTTATTATAATGAGCACTATAGTCCGACTATATAATCAACTATAATTTTAATAGATAAATTCAATTATACTGATTACTATAATCCAATTATAAAATCAACTATAAATGAATAGTTTGAATACAGTCTAACTGTTTTAAAACAACGATTTAAACATTAGTCCAACTAACATTTAATATGTTTGACGAATGATATTTGAATGAGCGCGTATGGTAAGTAATTAAACGAATATTACAAATTCAATTCTTGCCTCCCACTAATTTTCGGCGAGCCTCTAACCCTCTGTCGAGTACTCGGGAAACCGTGTTCTCTAGTGGGCTAGGATCCCGTTAAATATCACACAACCTTGACTTTGGCCAACAAATTGTATGATAATTAACTAGGTAGATCTCTAAGATCGATTGGATCCAATCCAATTCCTAGATCCGGTAGGGGGACATCCAAGTTCGAAACATATATCTTATATATGCCAATATATCCAATATATTACCTAACCTTTTTCATCTGAATCAACTAAGCCTTCGCTTTGGCACAACAAGCTTAATGAACCCAGTTAAACGCGACTCATTGACCATGGAAAGTTTCGTAATCAATGTCGATGGACAAGAAGTGGTCTTGACTTTGGCCAACAAACCACAACTTGGACAAGACACCAATATGGAACAAAGCTCTCGTGATTCAAACACATCCTCGATGGACAAAGGCCTTGACTTTGGCCAACAAGCCAATGCCAGTCTCGGATCTTGAGTAAGAATCACTCAATGGAAGGAAAAACGCTTAATATTAGTGAGGGTTTTTCGCGTGTAAATTGGCAACCATTTATTATCTTTGTTAGGTCTCATCATTATACACCCTTAAACATGCATTCTAAACACATAATAAAGCGCGTATAATTAAAATAATAATGATATGCGGATGGATACTATACACATTGATCCTAGATCAAATCTCTCCCTTTCTCTCTCCCGCCCGCTAGCACATGTATTACTTCTACCCGTTACACTACACTTCTAAAGAAACCTCATTTACATTGAGGGGAATAGGTGAGAAGAGAATACAAAGAATAAAGAGGTGATAAGGCTGGACATGCAGGTCCAATTAATAAATCAATTTATTACAATAATTTCTAAAATTGCCCACCCTTCTAATATCCATCCGATATACATTATCATGCATCGCAACCATGTATTCACACAAGCATGTTATCAATCAATCTAATCAAATTAATTAATCTGATAATTAGTGACCATCCAATGTTCAAACAACGATTTGATTTTGTTCGAGTCAAACTCGTTTTGCGAATTAGTACTCAAAGTACGAATGCTCGAATTAAATTAAACTACATAATTAAATCCAATTCAATATGCATTTAATTCTAATTCGCTTATTTAATTCCAAATTAAACATTACACTTTAATAATAAACCTTTTACGACTTAAATTCCAAATTTAGTAGTTACGGGTCTCAAACCCGATTATCGTCCAACGTCAATTTAATTATAGTCCAATGGGCTTTTAATTAATTTCTTAAGGCGTGGACTTTTAGTCAACTCGGGTCAAACCGAATAACCAAAATCCAATCCGGGATTTACCCCATAAGCCCAGAAATCAATTTTGGCCCATTAGGCCCAATTAAACTTTAAAGGTCCATTAAATCGCATTTGGGCTTAATGGAAGTGGTTTTGGGCCTAATTGGATCCAACCAATTTTGCCTAAACCCAACTTTGTACAACAAATCCCAATAAGCCCATTTACAACATAACAAGCCCAAATCCAATTTTAAGGCCCAATTAATTAAATACAAAAAATCCAATTTTACATCTAATTAACCTAAAGAATATATCATGATTAATCACCCAAATTAATATTTCTAAAACATCAATTTTTACAATTAATCATGCTCATTTCCATCATCACATGTCCAACACATTTTGATTAAAAACAAACCCATTTCATGCTATTCAAAGTCTGGGCCAAAGGGGATTATTTTGTCAAATCAAATTCAATCCAATTAAATTCAATTCAACATTAAATCAATATCCCCAAATGATTTCCAACTCATCCAATGAATCAAAAAATAAAATCACCAAGACATTTAGAGCTCTAATACTTTCGGCCAAGCTAAGTATTTTGGGGGAAAATTATTCCAAACCATTTCTTGAAATTGATCAAATCAAACTTCAATTAAACATGTTATAAGCATACTCAAACATCCAATTAATTCAAATCATGCTCAAAAACATTTGACCCAAATTTTAAGCCCTGAATTTGTTTCATGCTTTTAACAACGCTCTGATACCATTGTTGGAGTTCTACGGTCCCAAGGATCGAATCATAAGCATATAAATATGTGTGAATAACAACGAGGGAGTTGCGGAATACTCACATCGATTGGTTGAGCGACGCACTAGGCAACACAAATTTTCTGCCCCTCTCCATGAAGCTCACGACAGTGCAGATTTTTGGCTCCTCCATTTTCAGTTTTGGATCATCTTCCAAGCTTCAAGCTTGCGTCGTATGATTCCCGACTCATGGGTGGACTTCCCTATCACCTTCGCATGACTTCGAAGTGTACTAGCACTCTCGATTTTGCAACAAAATCACTCTATTTCTCCTCTTACTGCTCACGGTTTCTGGGCAGAAAACCAGTGAAGAACAGCCCACAATGGGCGTGAATGGGAGAAGAAAAGGGAGAAGAGATTGGAGGAAAGAGAGAGATAAAAAGTGTAACAAATTTTGGTAATAGATTTCTAAAACATATACCAAATTTTGGCTTTAAAAAATCAAACCAAAAAGCCAACAACCATCCATCACTATTCACATCAAGTCATATCCATCAAGTTGTCAAGTCACATCATTCAAGTTGTCAAGTCACATCACTCAAAGTGACAAGTGATTTGACGCTTGATGCGACTAATAATTTGACGCTTGATGCGAATAATAATTTGACGCTTGATTTGACTTACGTGACGCACTCGAATTCGAAATGCGAATGCGCTCGCAAACAATCTCGGGCTCGGGTTCGTTAATTCCAAATTAACGAATTTTCAGTTGCATCGTAATTAAATCTAATTTAATTAAATAATCATGCCAAGCATAATTACTATTCACGTCGCTAACGAATTAATTCTAAATCAATTCATTTGCCCGAATTAAAATCTAATTTTAATTCCGCGTCGAAATCCAATTTCATTTAATATATCGAATATATTAATTTATCGATTAATTCAAAATTAATCGTTATCTCTCTTTAAATGATAATTTATCCTAGATAAAATATCTCCGCAATTAATCCCAGATTAATTTTCTCTCTCTTATAATTAATCCTAGATTAATTAAAGTACGAGTTATGCGTCATCGGTGAATCTTCGAGAAATGACCCATGAGATCCCCGAATATGTTGACAGTAAATTCGGTCGTTGGACTATCCGAACACGTACGTACCAAGTACTATGTTTTACCGATTTACAAGACAATGTTGGCTTCTAGCAAAGCGTCATGCCTACCCAATTCTCCAGAAATATCCTTACAGGAATATAAGATCTGTATCAGGCGTAGTATACATAGTATTGCGTATTTCGATGCAGTATCAGATGATCACATGCGAGGCCTGGGGCTGGTACAGTGTCTGCCCCGTACGAAGTATATATCGGATGACAAGCAACTAGTCTCTTTATTATCGGATAATTATTACCAAGTCATATTATCCTGACGGTTGCAACCTATTTAGAGAACCAGTTATGTATCCCTGCGCGATCATCATCTCCACTATGACTACAGTGATACTTCCGTCTTGACATCACACCCAACACACTACGATTCTCGATATATCCAGCAGAGAGGCATACACAGAAACCGGTTAAAGCCCTGGACGACCTAAACCAAAGTATATTGATTGTCGCAAGTATTAGCGGTGTAAGTCTCAAGTTAAGACCAAATACACCTACCCTGATTTCGGACTTCCATAGACACATAGTCATACTACCAATGGAATTCTAAGGGGTCTATCTAGAGCGAAGCTGTTTCCCGTACCATCGATGAAACACAACCTCCTATGATACTTGTGTGAGTATCCTACCCAAATATATGAGAACTATGCCGTTATGCCCTCACAACGCGTACAAGTGTAATACTAGTCTTTTACGTATTTATCGATATCCAATCTCGATAATACTCTGACTAGGGATATTTAATGATTTATCCTTCGTGGACTGATACTGTCTCATATCATTCTCAATCAAGGAACAAATCATAAGGACCTCCTATCATTTATATATCTTGATGATCTAATCACAAATGATAAGAGCGTAATCTCCTTTGTCACATAGTTAATTTGTACAACAACACCATGATCTGTATAAATAGTGACGTTATGGGTCATTACTGTCCAACAGATGGCTCATCTATCATTGTGTGTCATTTGAAGATTTTATCGAGGTTAGGTATGAAGACGACAGATCTGAGTCCCTCCAATATGACTATCAAAGCCTATGATGATAGTAAGCGGGGAATTGAGGGCATTTTTACTGCAGTAGTCAAAGTGGGCCCAATAGATGATGAGGTCGAGTTCACGGTGCTTGATATCCCGACCACTTTTACTTTGCTATTTGGGAGGCCATGATTTCACAAGCTTGGGGCGTGCCCTCCACTTTGCATCAAGTCATTAAGTTTCTGTATGGGGGAGAAATTATCATTATGAGAGCTGAAGTAGACAACGTTGTGGCCGTCTTGGAGATACAACCTTGCACGAGGTTCTAAGTATCGGTAACCTTTGAGGAGTGGGTAGATCCTAAGGTGGCTAGGATCATGGAGAAGATGAAGTTTGAACCGGGCACAGGTTCGGGTGTTAGAGGAGTATTGCCTGACTTTAGGGAGCAGACCACCAGGAAATGATTGGGATACAAATCCGACGAGAATAAGCCAAAGACTAAGAAGAAATGGTTGAAGCTGACAGAATATTTTATGAAAGCCACGGGGTACCAAGGAGAGCCTGAACCAGTGGAAGTCAACGGGATCATGGTACCAGGATTTGAGATCTTCTAGGATGTGATAGGCGTGAAACCGCCGACAGAAGAAGTTGCAAAGGAGGAAGATAAGTGGTTGAAGGAACTAATGCAGCTGGAGAGCTTGACTCTCGAGGAGAGCAAGGAGACTGAAGAAAACCCCAGATGTAGAGGATGAAGCGTGTGTGGATGACGAAGATATTTATCTCCCTGATTTATTTGAGTGTACCTCTACATTCGTTAATAATAAAGACATTCATTTCGCTTACTTGCTTGAGTCTCTTCCTTTCAATTTGCACAACTTGAGTATATTTGACATCAACTCAACCAAAACGAACGCATTTAACATTGGTACGCCTGAAAGCCCCAAGGAAATTCTAATCATAAGTGAGGTTACCCCCGAGGAGCGGAAGAAATTAGAGGAGATGTTAGTCAAATATGCTAAAATTTTCGCTTGGTCCTATGAGGACATGCCCGGAGTGGAGAGAAGTATCGTCAAACACATGATACCGACTTATCGAATATGAGACCGGTAAAGCAGAAGCTCCGAAGGATAAGACCTGAGTGGGCTGAGAAAGTTAGAGAAGAAGTCAAGAAGCAGATAGATGTGGGATTTCTGGAAGTAGTGAAGTACCCCGAATAGTTGGCAAACATTGTGCCAGTACCGAAGAAAGATGAGAAGGTCAGAATTTGTGTGGATTACAAAGACCTTAACACAGTTTTCCCGAATGATGATTTTCCTTTACCCCATATAGACGTACTGTTCGATAGTGCGGCTTTATCTTCCATGTACTCACTTGCAGATGGGTTCTCGGGATATAATCAGGTCCTTATGGCTGAAGAAGACAAGCATAAGACTGCCTTTGTCACAGAGAGGGGTACGTATTGCTATAAGGTTATGTCGTTTGGACTTAAGAATACATGAGCTACTTATCAATGGATGGCCACTACATTATTCCACGACTTGATGCATAAGGAGATTGAGGTATATGTGGATGACATGATGGTGAAATCGGAGACAAGAAGCGGACATATAGAAGCACTAGAGAAGTTCATTGAACAAGTCGACAAATACAACCTACGACTAAATCCCAAGAAGTGTGTGTTCGGGATGACTTCAGACAAGCTGCTAGGTCACACGGTAGGAATGGGTGGGATAGAAGTTTACCATGAGAAGATCAAAGCAATTATCGAGATGCCCGCACCGAAAACAAAGAAAGAAGTTAGAGTATTCCTAGGGAAAATTCAGTATATCAGTCGGTTCATCGCCAAACTAATGTTAGTATGCCAGCCTATCTTCAAGCTGTTGAGGAAGGACCAACTAGTGAAGTGGAATGAACAATACCAAGAAGCCTTCGACAAGATCAAAGAATACTTGGAAAACCTCCTGTCTTGAAACCTCCAAGACCGGGCAAACCCTTGGGATTGTATTTGGCCATAGAACTCGAAACGCTGGGGGCCATGATGGTACAGGCGGAGGATGAGACAAGGGTAGAGCATGCAATCTATTACCTCAGTAAGAAGATGTTTCCGTATGAAGCCCGCTATTAAGAAGTAGAGACCGTATGAAGCCCGCTATCAAGAAGTAGAGAAGATCTGTTTGGCAGTAGTGTGGGCATCCAGAAAACTGCGTCATTACTTCCAATCATACAAGATCCAAGTGGTAGCAAAGGAGAATCCCTTGAAGTATCTGCATTCGGTGCCTAGAGAAGTTAGGCAGATGGTTGATGTTGCTGACAGAGTTTGATATTGAGTATCTCACTTCCAAATTAATCAAAGGTCGAGCCGTAGCAGAGTTCTTAGCATTACAACCCATAGAATGAGACCAATACAAGTTTGAATTCCCATACAAAGAAATCCAATCAATAACGGTTCAAGGATGGAAGATGTACTTTTACGGAGCAGTAAACTACAAAGGAGCCAGAATAGGGATTGTGATAGTAACCCCCGAAGGAGAAACACTGCCTATGGCCAAGAGGCTGACGTTCGGAGTAACCAACAACATGGCTGAGTATGAAGCTTGTGTCTTCTGACTGACGGAATTGATAACCTTGAAGGCTAAGAACATAGAGTTCTACGAAGACTCGATGTTGGTAGTCCGACAGATGTAAGGAGAATGGGAATTGAAGGACGAATGGTTGAAACCCTACTTATTCCACCTTAGAAGTCTGGCAGAGGCCCTCCCCGATTGTAAGTTCCAGCACTTGTCGTGAGAAGAGAACCAAATGGTAGACGCATTAGCTACACTAGCCGCAACTTGAGAAAATCCAGAGAAGTTGGTGTGATGAGACCTCTAGTGTTGATAATGACAAACAGACCTGTTTACGAGATAGAAAAGGTCTTAGAAGTAGAGGTTGACGATGGGAAACCTTGGTACTATGATATTCAGCGACACTTAGAACTCGGGGAACTTCCGGAAGAAGAAAGTAGAAAAGACAGGATAGCCATCTAGAAGTTGGCTTCTCAGTATGTGAGTTTGAAGGGAGAACTATACAAGAGACAGACGAATGGCATCCAGCTGAAGTGTTTAAGGAAAGCAGAGGCTCAGAAGGCAATGGAAGAAGTACATGCCAGAGTATGTGGACCACACATGAACAGATTGAATTTATCTCGCAAGATAATAAGACAAGGCTTCTACTGATCAACCATGGAAGCTGACTGCGTGAAGCTGGTAAAATATTATGATGATTGTCAAGCGCACGGTAACTTGATCCATTGACCTCACACAGAGTTGCATGGGCTGTCAGAGCCGTGGCCTTTCTCAGCATAGGGAATTGACATGATCGGAAAAATTCGACCGCACTCATCGAATGGACATCGCTTCATAGTAGTGGCAGTAGACTACTTTTCGAAATGGGTGGAAGCCGAGTCATTTCGCAACGTCACAGAAAAACAGATGGAAAATTTTATAGCTCGGAACATCATTTGTCGATATGGAATGTCGCATCATGTAGTAACAGACAATGGAGTCCAATTTCAAGGAAAAATGAAGGCAATGCTAAAGAAGTATGGGATAGGACTTCACAAGTCGTCACCTTACAGACCGCCAGCAAATGGGGCAGTCGAGGCAGCTAATAAGATAATAAAGAAGATATTAGCCAAAATGACGGAGAACTATAAAGATTGGGCTGACAAACTACCGTACGCCCTGTGGGGGTACAGAACTTCTTTGAGAACAGCAACGGGAGCCACGCCTTACTCTTTGGTCTACGAAATGGAAGTAGTACTGCCGGTAGAAGTTAAGATACAGTCTACGCCGGTATTAGTAGAAGCAGAGTTACCTAAACAAGAATGGGCCTCGCAGAGATTTGAACAGTTAGCATTACTGGATGAAAAGAGAATGAAGTCCTTACATCATATGCAGTTATACCAGAAGAGGTTGGCCCGAGCATTCAACAAGAAAGTGCATCCTACTAAGATCAGAAAGGGTGATCTGGTACTTAAGCAGTCAAAGCCGTCGATGAAAGACCCGAGAGGAAAGTTCAGACCCAACTGGGAATGACACTACATAGTCAAGAAAGTGATGGGAAACGGGATAGTGAGACTTTCAGATTTAGAAAGGAATGAGTTCACCGAGCCAATCAACGTGGACAGGTTGAAGTAGTATTTTTCCTGAGGAAGAGAAGATCGAGCGTTCACCAGGAGAACTGGTGGAAGACCTAACCCAAAGGAATAGGAAATTCATCCATCCATGCATGTATACACGTAATGTACTTGCATTCCTTTTTGTGTTTTATTCTATTTTGTATTCACAGGTTTCAAAAAGAATGAGAAAGCGGCAAATATAAGCCAATCAGAAGCAACAACATAGCATCAGTATCAGTTTCAGGAATACATCCCAGGGTTGAGGCCCACATCAGTATCAGTTTCGGGAATGAATCCTAGGGTTGAGGCCCACATTAGTATCAGCTTCGGGAATGAACCCACATCATCAATAGTTTTCAGGAATGAATCCCAGAGGACGAAGCCCGCACTATCAGCAGTTGAAAGGAAGAACTCCAGTGTAGTGAAAAAAAGAGAGAGAGAGAGAAGTCATTGATGGTTAGGCATATGTCCGGTGATGAAATTTTTTGCTGTAAGGTGACACCTTAGAAACGATAAGTGCGAGATGTGCTCTCATCCGGTATTCTGAGTGGTTATCTCAGCTAGACTAGCGGGCACTTAATTACGGGATCTTAGCAGTTGAAGCCTGAGTAGTCGGTGAGATGACTAGTTGAAGTGATGGTGGGTCGGTGAATGACCGTTTTCTTAGATTTCCATCCTGATTTACTTGTGTTACGATATGCGATATTGTTGGAAATGAAGAAAAAGTCTCTAAAGAGGAAAAATAAACCATCTATAACCGATAAACGTAAAGCTACCCATGGGCGAGTATTAGAACCACCATGGGGAGAAATGCTACCTTAAAAAGTAGGTGTGTTGAAAAAAAATGAATGATGAAAATGAAGAGACGAAAGAAAAGAAGGATAAAACTATATCATGTTGAGTACGAAGAAGTAATTACAGAGTATGATAAAGACATGTAGGTTGGTTAGACCCACTGATCCCATTCTTCGAGACAAGAATGGGCCTCGCAGAGATTTGAACAGTTAGCATTACTGGATGAAAAGAGAATGAAGTCCTTACATCATATGCAGTTATACCAGAAGAGGTTGGCCCGAGCATTCAACAAGAAAGTGCATCCTACTAAGATCAGAAAGGGTGATCTGGTACTTAAGCAGTCAAAGCCGTCGATGAAAGACCCGAGAGGAAAGTTCAGACCCAACTGGGAATGACACTACATAGTCAAGAAAGTGATGGGAAACGGGATAGTGAGACTTTCAGATTTAGAAAGGAATGAGTTCACCGAGCCAATCAACGTGGACAGGTTGAAGTAGTATTTTTCCTGAGGAAGAGAAGATCGAGCGTTCACCAGGAGAACTGGTGGAAGACCTAACCCAAAGGAATAGGAAATTCATCCATGCATGCATGTATACACGTAATGTACTTGCATTCCTTTTTGTGTTTTATTCTATTTTGTATTCACAGGTTTCAAAAAGAATGAGAAAGCGGCAAATATAAGCCAATCAGAAGCAACAACATAGCATCAGTATCAGTTTCAGGAATACATCCCAGGGTTGAGGCCCACATCAGTATCAGTTTCGGGAATGAATCCTAGGGTTGAGGCCCACATTAGTATCAGCTTCGGGAATGAACCCACATCATCAATAGTTTTCAGGAATGAATCCCAGAGGACGAAGCCCGCACTATCAGCAGTTGAAAGGAAGAACTCCAGTGTAGTGAAAAAAAAGAGAGAGAGAGAGAAGTCATTGATGGTTAGGCATATGTCGGTGATGAAATTTTTTGCTGTAAGGTGACACCTTAGAAACGATAAGTGCGAGATGTGCTCTCATCCGGTATTCTGAGTGGTTATCTCAGCTAGACTAGCGGGCACTTAATTACGGGATCTTAGCAGTTGAAGCCTGAGTAGTCGGTGAGATGACTAGTTGAAGTGATGGTGGGTCGGTGAATGACCGTTTTCTTAGATTTCCATCCTGATTTACTTGTGTTACGATATGCGATATTGTTGGAAATGAAGAAAAAGTCTCTAAAGAGGAAAAATAAACCATCTATAACCGATAAACGTAAAGCTACCCATGGGCGAGTATTAGAACCACCATGGGGAGAAATGCTACCTAAAAAGTAGGTGTGTTGAAAAAAAATGAATGATGAAAATGAAGAGACGAAAGAAAAGAAGGAGAAAACTATATCATGTTGAGTACGAAGAAGTAATTACAGAGTATGATAAAGACATGTAGGTTGGTTAGACCCACTGATCCCATTCTTCGAGACAAAATCATCGAGTTGGCTTACTTAAGGAACAAGCTGTGAAAGAATCTTGGCACACACACACTTAGAGTCTAGTTCAGATTATGTATTCAGACGGTCAGATTTGAGTTGTATCAAGTACTTTGAAGGTTCTCTGGTTTCGACACTATGCATCCTTTGAGGGCGCAAATATGTGTAGCTATTGGGATTATCTCGTAAAAAGACAGTAAAGTATGTTGTTATACAACGTCACATCAGGTGACTTATCCTGACCCAATGAATGCAGCAAAGAATAGAAAGATAAACCGAGTCTGGAGGCGACCAGTCTATCCCTCCTCATACAGCACGGTTCGGGAATGGACCATCACATCAGCAATACCTCGGGAATGAGGTTTAGCATGCCAAGAATGGCGCTCTGGGAATGGAGCACGGTTCAGGAATGAACCATCACATCAGTAATGCCTCGGGAATGAGGTTTAGTATGCCGTGAATGGCGCTCCAGGAATGGAGCATGATTCGGGAATGAACCATCACATCAGTGATGCCTCAGGAATGGCACTTTAGGAATGGAGCAAGGTTCAGAATTGGACCAACGATGCCTCGGGAATGAGGTTTAGCATGCCGGGAATGGCGTTTCGGGAATGGAGCAAGGTTCGGAAGGGGACCACAAATATCACAACCACGATGCCTCGGGAATGAGGTCTAGCATACCGAATATGGCACTCCGGGAATGGAGCAAGGTTCGGAAGAAGACCACAACTATCACAATCGTGACGCCTCGGGAATGGGGTCTAACATGCCGGGAATGGCGCTCTGGGAATAGAGCAAGGTTCGGAAGGGGACCATAACTATCACAATCGCGACGCCTCGAGAATGAGGTTTAGTATACCGGGAATGGAGAAAGGTTCGGAATGGGACCACAACATCAGTTCAGTTCGGTACTGATTCCTAGAGATCGTAGCATCTTGCAGGGATGAACATCACGGGTCGCAGCACCTCACCACCAGATCAACTTAGTTTGAAGCAACAGGCAAGTCAGGCAGCAGTTGGCGAGCCAGGTAAGTAAAAATGCATTGCATAACTTTGATAGGATAGTCACTGTCACACACTGTACAAGTCCTATCAAAGTGGGGGCGACTGTAGGTACTGTATTTTTACACATAAGTCCCGATGATGAGCCTCGTATGGAGGCACTACCAGATAAGTTGCGGAAGTCGCGGGAAACGGACGTCGGAAGGGAAAATTCAGAAATCAATACCTCGTTGGACTTAATTCATTTGCTTAACTTCAGGTTCGCTAGTTGGGCCTCGGTTTTAAAATTTATCCTCGGCCCAAAACCCGCCATCCCACACCAAGACACACACACAGCCATAAAGCAAGCCCACACGCCCACAAGCCACCAAAGAACCAAGCTCCACACGCCCAAGCTCACAAAATGCCCTCCAAAAATATCCAAACACATTAAACACATGCTAAAATCCAAACAAATCACATTCCTAATTTAAATAAATCAAATCTAATCACATGCCTAAATTAAATAAATCAAATCAAATCCCATAAATCCCCTTCCTAAACTAAAACAAATCACCTTCCTAAATTGACTAGATCTTTCTCTTATAACTCACTAATTGAAGATACCCCCATAATTCAATGATCTCTTTCCTTCCCGTACAAGGAAAAACCTAACCATTTCTTATAAAAAGAGCACAAACCAAACCCTTACCCCCTAGCACATTCACGCCCAAAGCCAAAAGAATAGCCTTCCATTACCGTGAAACATAGCCTCCCTTAGCCCTCCATTGCCGTGAAATATAACCTCCCAATACACCTCTCCCTTGCCGTGAAACACATCCTCCAATTAGCCTTCTATTGCCGTGAAAAAGTCCCTAGAATAAGCCTTCCATTACCGTGAAACTGCCGCCCGAATAATCTTCCAAAACTACACAACCAGCCACCAAAAACAGCCACTTCACTACCGCAAAATTGCACTCCTGAAACCCCTCCATTTATCACAAAAAAGTCCCCTAAATTGCACCTCAATTCACCGTAAAATAGTCCCCTAACACAGCCCACCATTACCGTAAAACAACAGTCTTGAAACCCCTCAAATTACTGAAAAATTCAACCCCAAACTTCACCCAAAAAACTGCCTTAAACCACCGAAAACTACACCTAAAAAACTGCCTAAATACCAAAAAAAAACTGCAACCAAAATCGTCATCTAAACCACCGAAAACAATCCCCAAAACAACCCCAAATTACCGCAACAGTAAGCAAAACAATAACGACCAGAAAATAGCAGTAAAAACAGAGGAAACAGCAGCCCAAAACAGTGAAGCAACGAAGGAAAATATTGAACTACTGAACTGGAGGAGTTACGGAGCATCAACCCTTCCGACAACCGCGTAACGCATTTCTAAGAGGCGACTTAAAAGTTAGACCTGATGACACCATTTTATTTATTCTCATTCACCTTTTTTAATTATTTATTAGTATTTCTTCTCATGCGTATTATTGGTTCATGTATGTTATTATTGTGGGATGAATGATCTTGTGCTATCTCTCATGGTATATCGGATGAAAACCCAGACATAAATTCCGTAGCCGAATCTGAATGGACGGTAGTGCGGTCTGTACTTGGGATACAACTCCACGTACTACTTGAGAAACGCACATATTTCGTTCTATCTAATCTTGTGTTTATCCATGGTTCATTAGAAATAGCACGTTATTTGCATGCATGATTTAGTTATTTCTTTCGCATTAGTAGCTTAATTATATCTCTTCAATATTTATATTTAGATAATTATTATTTATTTATGTTTCCGCATTTATCAATTTAATATGTTCATTAAATTGTGTGCTTGCCGTTATTCGACTTACTTTTATGCATGCAAACTTAGATATAGGTTCTACTTCTATGTATGCAAACTTAGATATAGGTTGCATGCGAACTTAGATATAAATTATTCTTACGTATGTATGTTACGTAGACTTGTTTAGATTATTGCATAAATCCGTTCATTACAAGTGGCATAAGTAATGGACCATTCCGAACCCAATGGTTTGAGGTCTTCCCTTGCGAAGGGTGAGTGCGGCCTTAAATCATTTCCCAGTTCACACTGGGTGGCGACTCCTTTTTCTCTGGTTTAGTCCCCCGCGGGCTACTCTATACTCCCGACCGGGCCGCGAGCCTGGAACAGCATCGCCGATTTCTGTGTCCAACACCACCCTTACCCCTTCTGAAATCGAGAAGGACACCTACTGTCTTAGAGTTCCTCGGAAGGATCCGGAGCCCGGTGAGCTCGACCACTCAGCATTTGACATGAATCGGCCTTCCAAGATAACGGATGATGATCTGGAGCTACTTCGACAACGCTATGACATCCCAATAAACGTCGTTCTTGAAGTTCCTCGCCCATATGATCGTACTAGCCAACCCGATCAAGGCTCAGTGGCTCTTCTCCCAGTCTTCTTCGAGTGTGGCCTCCGGCTTCCAATTCAACCTTATTTTGGCTGGCTGTTGGCCGAGATGGAGATCGTCCCTTGTCAGTTAAGCCTGAACAGTTGGAGGATTTTGGCCACCCTTTACGTAATCTGGTATTGGGCGGGCCTTGGTGAACCGACACTTGAGGAGGTGAAGAGGCTGTATAGACTGAAGGCCAACCCCGAACACACCACGGTTGGTATTACCTCTCTGCCTATGCTGAATCATCGCAAGCTCTCTGATTCCAACAAAAACATCAAGGATTCGTGGTTTTGGGCTATGGGGAACTGGGGACGGGCCCTGAGAACATATGAAAAGGAGACTTTAGTCCCATATATCTTCAGAGTGAGAGGTTATGATCCTAACTCTTAGTGTTTCTACTTCTCCATTTCACGATAAAATTCTAACTCGTTGACTCAATGTCTCTCATCGAGTCCGGGTGCGAATAAAACATGCTCGGTGCTATACTGACTTCTGGAAGAATCTGGTCATTGATACAGCCTTTGTTGAGTCGGGCTTAATTCGAACTGCTCCCTCGAAGGTCCCTGGGCGGATAGGTATATTCTCACTAACCTCCGAACTAACCCCCTTATTTGCTAGACATAATAATGGCTTCAAACTTATTCAAATTCTGATCTGACCACGTTATTGCCTTTACCTTTTGCAGGAATGTCAAAGAGACCAAAATACCTTGAATAATTGGCTGGTGCAATAAAGAAAACCGGTCAATCTGTAGCCGGAACTTCTCGGAAACGGCCAGCAGCTGTTGAGACCAAAAATATGGCCGAAGAAGCGGCTCCGCTGATCATTCAAAGTTTGGCTCCTACTTACAAGGTATCTCCACCAACCACCGCCCGACCTACCAGCCCCCCAAAGCCTACAAGAAAAATGAGACGTGTGATTGGGACAGGGGAAGCCGAGCTTGCTCGGGAGATTGAGGAAGAACAAATTCTGAGCAGAAAATAGACTGCTCGGAAAGAGAAGAAATTACCGAAGGGCTCCTCCAACAAATGGAAGGGGTCGTGATACTAGGTGCCGAGGACCTCAACCAGGACATAAGAGAGGCAATTTCCCATCTTGTAACCGGAGATCAATGAATTGGCTGAAACAGTTCCTCCGGCAAAGATCCCAAAGTATGAGGACCTTTCTCCTGAGGATGCGATCTCCGCGCTGTGTTCCCAATTGGCTAAGGTAACGATTTTTATCCCACTTCCGTTCTGAGTTTAAAACTTAATCGGATTTCTGATTTTATATTTCTTTTGGTAGTCAAAATATCTGACTTCCAAAAACAAAGATTTTTTCTGAGCCTTCTATCTGAAGGAGGCCAAGCCTAGAGGCTTTAAAGCAAAACTACTGAGATGGAGGCCGAGCTGGCCAGAAAAGACGAGGAGATAAAGAGCCTGGAGCTAGCCGCAGACGAGGTTCACTCAACCAATAAACCACTTAGGTCCGTGGCTTATGTGGAAAGAAAAAATGGCGAGGCTGCGAAGAAGGATTTGGAGACAGCCCAGGCTAACAATAGGGTCCTAAGAGTAGAATTATACAGTATCGAGTCTAAGCTGAGGACCAAAGATGAGGAGCTCAAAAAGAAGGAAACTGAGTTTGAGGAAGAGCGGGACGCAATCAGACTTGAGGGGGTCGGGGACTGTGCTGAAATTATCCCGATGGTGCTGCCCAACTTGGATATGGGGACCATCTATGCGTCCATCCGATTTTGTAAGAGGGAGATCTCCCGAGAAGAACTTCAAAAATGGCTGCCTCTTTCTCTGAAGAAGTTCTGAACCCCGATCCCATTTCAGTCATTCCGGCGTCTCCAACTCCTGAAGAAAACTGATCAGAAGGTCCTATTCCGGAAGCTATAATTATCGAGGCCCCTCTAGCCAATCATACGGAAGCCACTGTCCATCCTCCTAAAGTTGAGCCTAGTCATCTGCCACCTGAGCTTACTTAAGAGGAGCCAAATGCTCTTGTGCGGGCCGATGAGTAGGGGGTATGTGGGCAACAAAACTTGGGCGACACATGTTGTTCTAGGCTCGCGACCTAGTAGGAGTACGGAGTAGCCCACAGGGGACTAAACCGGAGAATAATGGAGTCGCCACCCGGTGTGAACCGGGACAAAGATTTAAGGCCGCACTCACCCCTCGCAAGGGAAGACCTCAAACAGTTGGGTTCGGAATGGTCCCTTACTTATGCCACTTGTGATGATATAATTTGTGCAATAAATCAACCGAGCCTAAACAACATATTTCCAAGGATAATTTGCTCCTAAGTTCGCATGCATAAAATAAACCATTATAACGACAATATCATACAATAATCTCATGGCATACCTCAATTATATAATACGGAATAAAGAACAAAACTAAACATAATGCGAATTCCCAACGCAAAATAAATGACTAATCATGCTTGAATACCATCTCATGAACACATCAAATAAATAACATGCGGAATTCAAGTAACGAATGACAAAAAATCAAAACATCATAAAAACAAAATATGCGCCGTTTACTCAAGTGGTACGTGGAGTTGTATCCCGAGTGCAGATCATACTACCGTCCATTCGGAATCGGCTATGAAATTTACATCCGGGTTTCCATCCTATATACCACGAGAGGCGACACATTTTTCATTTTATTCAAGGGCCACAACATACATCATTTAACAATACATGCATATTTATCTACTCAAGGGCCACAACATGCATTATTTCATAATACATGCATTTACTATCTATTCAAGGGCCACAATCATGCATCATTACATAAGAATCATGCAAATGAATCGCAATAAATAATAAAAATAACACTGAAAACGGATGTGAAAAATACCCTCAGGTCTAACCTTTTTGTCGGCTCTCGGACTTGCGTTTCACGACCGTCGGAAGGGCTATCACTCCGTAACTCTTCCGGTTCACTGGTTTAACGTCTTAGCTCGCTGTTTCACTGTTTTGGTCGCTGTTTTACCTCCGTTTCGCTGCTGTATTCATGGTATTTTCTGGTCACTGTTCAGGTGTGTTAGTGGACTGTTTTGGCTCGATTTTGGGACTGTTTTGGGGATCAGTTTATTCACTGTTTGGGGGACTGTTTTTGCGATGAGGTGAAGTGGTCCAGTGGGGTGGCTTACGTTTGGCGGCTGGATCAGTGAGGACGTGGGCTGTGTGTTGATGATTTGTTTTGAGGCGTGTGGTGTATGATTTATTGATACGTGAATGAGGCAGTGGGCTCGTTAGTGGAGTCTGTGGTGTGAGGCTATGATAAGTGCTATGTGGCGTGAGGGAAGTGATTATGGACAAGGGCTAATGGCATGATGAGGCAGGAAGTGCTACATGTTTGTGGGCAATAATGGCGTGATCTGAGAGTGTGTACTGAGTGTTTGTGGCTTGTGGCGTCAAGTTGGTGCAACGGCTAGGTGGCAAGCTTTATGGCGTGAGGCAGTTTAAGGTTTATGTGTGATGCGTTTCAATGAAAGAGAGGGCTGAGTGCATGGCTGAAGGCTGGTGGGTTTATTGTTTGAGAAGTCATGGTCTGGCCGTGAGGGTTCTTTGAGTGTTAGTTGTGCGTGTGTGCTGGGAGAATGAGGTGGCTTCGTGTGACCTGTATGGAGGCTTCACGTGGTGAAGGGGGCTGGTGCGTGAAGGGACTTTTAGTGTGGGTAGATTGCTACGTGAATGAGGGTTCTGCGTTTAGGGTTTATTTGATTCTGCCGTGCATGAGTCTTAGAGAGAGAGAGGGACGCCGAGTAAGGGCTGCTTATGCATGAAGCCGTAACGTGAGGCCAATGCTGGGGGCTGTTTGTAGATGTAACGTGAGTGTGGTGTTGATGAATGAGGGAGAGGGCCTGCTACGTGTTTTATTGGGAGAGAGAGAGATGAGTGATGGAGGCGTGCTGCTTAGGGTTTTTGGCTAATTGTATGTTGTCGGTTTTTAGAGAGAGACGAGAGGTTGAAGATGATGTCTTTTTGAGGGCAGAGGGTTGGAGCACTTAGGGTTTTTTTTTTTTTCCCGTGTAAGAGGTGAGAAGAGAGGCCAAGAGATAGATGAGAGAGACGTGCTGCTTAGGGTTTTTTTGTTTTCTTTTGTGAGGCCGTGAATGGTCTAGGTTTTTTGTTGTTTGTTGCCTTCCAAAGAGAGAAGAGAGAGGGAAGGGGCCTCTGGGTTTTTTAATGTTATGTTTATATATTGAGGGTGTAGGGTTTGCATGTGTTAAATTAGGAAGGGAAATCAATTAAATCAGGTGTGTTATTTTAGGTAAGGATATTGTATTTTGGTGGGTGAATCATTTAAATTGGTGAGTGATTTATTAAACTTAGGAATGAATTGATTTTGATTTGGTTTTAATTTGGAAATGACTTATTTAATTTTGGTATTTTATTTAATTTGAAATAATTTAATTGGATTTAATTTGTGAATTTAATTTAATTTAATTTAATTGGTTTGTGATTTTTAGATTTAACATTTAATTCAATTTAGGAATTTAATTGGTTATTTAATTTCAATTAGTTATTTTAATTTAATTTGTGAATTTAATTGGTTTTTAATTTAGTTAGATTTAATTTAATTTAATTTGTGACACATATATTTTAAATGTTTTAATTATTTAATTTGTGAGATGTGTTTTAAATGTTTTAAGTTTTAAAACGGAGATCCAACAGCAAACCCGAAGCTAAACACGTGAACTAAATCCGACAAAATCGTCAATTCTTGACTCTTCCCTTCCGACGTCTGTTCCCGCGATTTCCGCGACTTAAAAGATAGTGCCTCCAAATGAGGCTCATCATCGGGTTTCACATGCAAAAATACAATGCCTACAGGGTAACCCATACGGGGCCCTTTGTAAACTTTTGAACAAAATATAACTCTTGTAATAACTCTTTACAACTTTATTTTCCCTTTGACAACATATGTTTTATTGCACTTCTTGCCTTCCAAAATTGGCTCCGGATGTATTCTTGCGAGCTACCGCTTGAGGTCCGACCTACCGAAAAGATGCACTTTGTGGGACGTAACCCAACCCTGAGCTAGGAGAAATATTTGGCTCTGAGGGAATGTTACATCCCCAGACCAACAAGACAGACTCGGTGGGATTCACCCCAGACCCGAGCTGAATAAAAGTCCGACCTCGACGGAACGAGATCCATCCCCGAGCCGAATAACCAAATAGCCTCGGCAGAACGAAACCTAGCCCAGAGTCGAATAACCAAGTGGCCTTATCGAATGAAATCCAGTCCCGAGCCGAATAAATCACAAAGCCTCGGCGGAACGAATCTAGCCCCGAGCCGGTGGTACAATGAGGCCTCGGCGGAATGAATCCAGCCCCGAGCCAAATAAACCACAAAGCCTCGGTGGAACGAATCAAGCCCTGAATCGGTGGTACAACGAGGCCTCGACGGAACGAATCCAGCCCCGAGCCGAATAAACCACAAGACTTATACATAATGGAAGAAAATCAACCTTCGAGACTCTATTAACTCTGGCGCAGACGTCCCCTTACCAGACCAGCAGAAGACAAAACAGAAATTCTGAATAAAGTAAAGCGGGTAAAAGGTGGGGGTGACTTAGCACGTACCCCAAAATGAAAAAACTTTGTAAGTGTAAATAAAAACTTGAACCCCTGAGAGATCGTCTGCTCAAGGTCTTCAAAACATAATTATGAGCTTTACAATTCAGTGTCCTGGTAAGCTGAGATATGGATCAAAGAGCGCCCTAGACTATAAGGGCACATTCCTCTTTATGCCAGGCTACTGTGGAGCCTGCATATAGTTTCAGGGCCTCTCCTTATGCTGGGCAATGCTGGAGCCTGTATACATCACGAGGGCACAAACCCTCCCCGTGCTATGATTCTCTCGGATCCGAACGATTAAGCCAAACCTACGGGAAGAAACTCCCCGTAGTCTCCTCCCCGGGGTGTTACTGCTGACTTGGTTCAACGGGGGCACTCCCTCCCCGCGGTTGCCATCCCGATGTGTCTCTCAAAAATGCAAGTCATTGGGTAGTTACGTTCCGACTTTGGGAGTTGGATACTTCCACGAAGGGTTCGCGCGCTCCCTCATGCAGTTCATCCCTTGAAGAGATCTGGATCCACTTAAAATGAAAGGAGCCAGATCGACGCACTTCTATCAGGGGGTTTGATAATGACACCGGTGTTTGGTGTGCCACGGGTTTGGTGTCTTTCCTGACCTCCGATCACCTCTTCGCATCGAGCATGTCCCTAGAATATTGAACATAGATTTCATACTTTTTTTTAAAAAAAAAGCAAAAAATGGATAAGCTTCTTAATTCTAGAGTGAAAGTTTTATTCATATTCGTAGGACATACTGCCCTTCTTACAACTCTATGTCTCTACAACTAAGTTTTTCAAATCTGATCGGGTCGATCACGGGGCTATGCTGCCCGGGAAAGAAACTTATTGGAAAGATAGGCACCCGGCCTCATAATTTCTATAAGGCTTCTTCAGTTGAGTGTCGTCCAGCTGTTCTAAAAGATAGGCACTCGGCCTCACAATTTCTACAACTCTATACAGCCCTTTTTACTTAACACCCAACGAACCCTCTTCTGGCCTTCGGGTGTTTAGAGTAACTCTTCTCAAAACTAGTCGCCTGGAAGGAAGAAACAGGTTTGAACCTTCTTGTTATAGAATCGGGTAATTCTTTGTTGATAAATTGCAGTCTGCATAGCCGACTTCTCCCTTTTTTCTTCGATCAGGTCGAGATGATTTCTGTTGAGTTCCTCATTTTACTCGTCTTCAAAATGCTGAACCCTATGGGTAGTCATCCCAATTTCTGTCGGAATGACTGCTTCAAACCCATCAGATAAAGAAAACGGTGTTTCTCCTATGGAGTCTATGCAGGTTGTCTGGTGCGCCCACAATACCTTTGGTAGCTCTTCAACCCATAACCCCTTGCAAACTCCGAGCCAAGCCTTAAAATTTGCTTTGAAAATTTTATTGGTTGCCTTAATCTGTCCATTGGACTTGGGATGGGCAGGTGAAGTAATCTTAAGGCGATCTGGAGATCCTCACAGAGCTTCCTGAAATCTTTGCTGTTGAACTGCTTCCCATTATCTATAATGATGGCCCGGGGAATCCCGAACCTGCATATAATATTCTTATTCAAAAATTCAGTTGCTTTCTTCTCTGTGATTGCGAACAAAGGCTCGGCTTCCACCCACTTGCTAAAATAATCTATGGCCACCATAGCGTACTTTACCTATCCCCGTCCTTTCAGCATTGGCCCAATAATATCCAGGCCCCACTGAGAGAATGATCATGGGCTGGATAATGCAGTCAACTGTTCTGCTGGAAGGTGATGGATGTTGGCATTCTTTTGACATCCTTCGCATTTCCGGGCTACTCTTATCCCATCCTGATGCATAGTTGTCTAGTAAAAACCTTGCCTTAAAGCTTTAAAGGCAATTGATTATCCCTCATTATGGCTCCCACAAATCCTTGTATGAATCTCTCGGAGCACATAATCGGCTTCCTCCTCTGCTAGGCATCTCAAGAGTGGCACCGTATAACCCATTCGATACAGTACTCCTTCAATCAAAAAAACTTGTTGTTCTTATACTTTAATTTTCTGGCCTCTTTCTTTTCCTCCGGTACTTCCCCAGTTTCCAAATACTTTCTGATCGGCTGCATCCCTCTCCACATCCAGCTCCATTACCTTGGACCCTCCCATATTTTTTACTTGGAGACAGATCAGAAGAATTGTTCTGGGCTTTTCCGATCTGATTGATGAAGCGAGCCGCGCTAGAAGTCTTCTTGGTAGTTATTCTCCCGACTGATCTGCTTGAATTCTACACTCCTCATTCTTTTCATCAATCTTTTTACTGCTGCCAAGTAGGCTATCATATTTGATTCTCTGCCCTGGAACTCTCCCTTCAGTTGTTGGATGGCCAACTGGGAGTCACTTTTCACAATTACATCACGAACACCCATTGCCGCACACAACCTTAAGCCGGCCAAAATTGCCACATATTCATCCTCGTTGTTAATGGCCTCGAAGGTGAATCTCAAGGCGTATATTGCCTCCTCTCCTTCACCCCTTTTTCAATACAATCCCGGCTCCACCACCTTGTGAACTGACAGATCCATCTACCGAAAACTCCCATCCACCTTCCGTAATAGTCAAAACCTGGCATTCCATAAACTCTGCCACAAAGTCTACCAAAGCCTGAACCTTTATTGCCGCCCTTGGTAGGTAGGAAATGTCGTGTTCACTTAATTATATCGATCATTTTACTAACCTACTCGAGACCACCGGTTTTTACAGGATCTGCCTTAATAGACAACTGGTGTAAACCCCAATAGGATGGGCCTGGAAGTAAGGTCGTAACTTCCGGGCCACAGTAACTAAAGACAAAACGACCCGCTCATGCATTGAATATCTAGTTTCAGCATCTAACAGAGCTTTACAAACATAATATACTAGCCTTTGAACTTTATCGGCCTCTTGTACTAATACTGAACTTACAGCATGCTCAGAAACAGCTAAGTACAAGAATAAGGTCTTACCTGGGATCGGCTTTGCTAAGAGTAGGGGCTGCGTCAAGTATTGCTTTAACTGCTGGAAGGCCTCCTCGCATTCCGTTGTCCAATTGACCTCTATTTTTTTGCCTTCTTGATAACCTTGAAGAAAGAGTGACAGTTGTTAGTTGCTCGGGAAATAAAATGATTCAATGCGGCCATTCGACCAGTTAGCCTTTGTACTTCCTTATCCGTTTTAGGAGACTTCAGATCCAGAATAGCCCGGATCTTCCGAGGATTTGCTTCTATGCCTCTAGAGCTCACCATATAACACAAAAACTTTCTCGAGGCCACCCCAAAAGCACACTTTTTCCGGATTCAACCTCAGGTCATACTTCCGTAGTAACTCAAAGGTTTTTTTTAGGTCGGTTACATGACAAGCCAACTCCATGGACATAGTTATCATATCATCGACGTACACCAACATGGATGTACCGATGAGTGGCTTGAAGATCTTGTTCACCAGTCTCTGAAATATCACCCCCGGTATTTTTTAAACTGAAGGGCATTACTTTGTAACAATACAGCCCTTGGTCGGTGATGAAGGTTGTCTTCTCCTCATCCCTAGGATGCATCTTGACTTGGTTATACCCCGAGAATGTGTCCATAAAACTAAGCAGCCCGTGGCAGGCCGTTGAATCTACCAATTGGTCCACCTTTGGCAGTGGAAATCTATCTTTTGGGCAAGCTTTGTTGAGGTCGGTAAAATCTACACACATCCTCCACTTCTCGGTGGGCTTCCTTACTAAGACCACATTTGACACCCATTCTAGGTAACTTGCCTCTCGGATGAATCCATCTTTTAATAACTTTTCTACCTCGGTGGCTATCGCATCGCACCGCTCCTGGTTAAAGATATTTTTTTTCTATTTGACCAGCTTGTGAGCCAGATCCACTGCCAGACGATGATTAATAAATTTCAGATATATATCGGACATATCATCATGTCCCCATGAAAATACATCAGGATATTGCTTTAAGAACTTCAACAAGTCCTGTTTTAGGGCTCCATTCAAGTCTGCTCTTATCTTCATATTTTTACTCGACCCGAACAGTTCTACTGACTCCAATTCTTCAAAAGCCTCTAGCTAAGCAACCTTCTTTGGCCGATGACCCGGTATTTTACTCGTTCCTTCCCCATCTTCATTTCCCTTTCTCTTCTGGCCACCATCTTCAATACAAAGAGTCTCCCTTGAGAGGGTGGCGAAACAACTTCGGGCGGCTTTCTGACTACCGCACAAGATTCCAATCCTGTCTCGAGTTGGAAACTTCATCTTCAAGTAGTAGCATGATATTGCAGCTTTTAACTTCATCATAAACGGCCGACCAATGATAACCTGGTAACTGTTCATGCAGTCTATCACTGTGAAATCCGTCATAATCGTCCGGGTCCGGGGAAGGATCCCAACTGTCATTGCCAACTATATTGGTTCCCAATGGAACCAATATTGAACCCCCGAAGCTATATAGGGGAGTCCCAACATCAGTTAGGGTCACATATTCCACTTCGAGACCATTCAAGGCTTCTTTGGAAATTAAATCCACCACGTTTCCGGGATCCACTAAGATCATGTCCACCTCAGAACTGCCGATTACTGCCTTAATTACCAAAGCATCATCATGGGGGAAATTTACCCTCCGAGCATCCCCATCTGTGAACATTATTGGCACTGACCGACCATCCTGAGCTCTCGGTGTCTGTTCTGTTGCCAAAATCTCTGGCCAGCGGGTACGATTATAATTCTTCCTCGCCCAATTAGAATCTCCGGCCAGCGTTCTTCCTCCAACAATGGTATTCACCTGCTTTTGGTTTGACTTTTGCCTAGCCGCCATAACTTCATGGTCGATGTAGTTATTCAAATAACCATTGCACGCTAAGTCTTTAATTTGTTCTTTCAAGTCTCTGCATCCGTCCATCGTATGCCCCTTTAAATTATGGTGCATACAATAGAATCTGTTATTCCTCCTATCCGGCGGTTACCTCATGAAGTCAGGCTCCGCCAAGAGTCCCCTGCCCTGAAATTTCGTGATGATTTGCCTCAATGGCTTGTTCAAAGGGACGTACGCCTCTTCTCAGGCGACCTGGTTCACTTGAGCCGGAACTCTTATTTCTTGATTGTTCGGAGGCATCGGCTTGAACTCCCTCTGCCTCGGAGGTGGTTTTCTGATCTCCCTGTCTTGCCTCCGAGGAGCTTCTACTCTTACTGCCCTTTCTTTTGTAGTTGTGCATCTTCTAAATATCTTCTACTCTTCTTCCAGCAAAGCAAACCTATGTGCTATCTCTAATACGGTAGCATAGTCCGATGTGTCTTGGATTCTTAGGTGGGTCCATAGTCTTCCGACCTTCAAGGCCCCTTTCAAACTCTCCAAGACCTCTAGCGACTCATATCCCCCAACCTCGAGCACCAAGTTGTGTCTCAGGAGGTTTGAACCTTACACACGTATTAACAAAAAATTGTGTAAACAGTTTTTAGCGACCATAATGGGTGGATTCGATGCAAGAAGTGAAGATGCCTCCAAAAAAGAATACTCAGACTAGTTCAAGCACAGAGGAAGGGGGATTGGAACAACCCGACAAACTCACGTTCCAACTCTAGTGGCCATTTTGAGGGTTTAGTAGAAACAAGTCGTTATGACACCATGAGAGAGTTCAACCCTAACGTGATGTGCGCCTTGTTCGGCGAATTCACCTAGGACGTTGTTGAACATGTTAGAATTCAAAATACTCATGTTATAGATAAATTCATTTCAACTAGCAATTTGCATTATGAAAATATGGACAAACACATGAGTTCATTAAATGAGCTAAGGGCTAGATGCGTAAACGAGAGGACAATCTCCTCAAAAATCACACCTTTGTAACATCCCACCTGAGCCAAGATGTTACCGATATGAGACAGGCTAATCCTGCCTCCATAAGCCTCTGATTCTGACGAAATTTCGGCATGATGTATGAAGAACATCATGTAACATGGCTTATAGCCAGCACCCTGAAACAACATGCATATGCAACTCAACATATATGCAATGAATAAAATGTAAATACTTGGCCTCCGGCCAGAACTCAAAATAAAACTATATTATTACATAACCTTTACATATGAGATACAAATACAAATACAAATACAAGAGGCTGTGAGGACCCATAACTCGACCCAGGACTCATTGATTCTCTTGACTGCAATTGGGGCGATCTACTGTCTTCAAGTCTCACTGAAATCCTGATGAGTCCGTATGACTCCTACTGACCTGCAAAACTAATAAATTGTTGTGGTGTGAGTCATAAGACTCAGTAAGTAATCATGCTCATACTTTGATCGTAAAACACACACAAAGTCTGAATTCAATTTTTTTTTTAATTTTATTAATCTGAACTACGTGTGATCATGCAATTATTATTAGGTCTGAGCTAACTATTTAGTTCTCATCCATTTACAATCGTATTACTTGTTACTGATCCTTTTATCTGATCACTCACATACTTTATATCATATTTACTGTTTACACTTTTAACATCTTTCATATAAACATTTAGTTTCTATATACATATTAACAAGTTTCTATATTCTTATTTACCGTGTCAATCCCATCACGTTCTGCTGCGCGACTTTGATATCTTTCTATTTTCCTATTCACTCTATACTAATCTAGTTCGAACATTTATTTTAATCATCTTTATTTTATTTCATTGAAATATCATCGAATCGGAGTTGTCAACTATTCTTTCTTTCAAACATTTATCGCACCATCTTCAATCATGAATATATGAATAAATGTAATCATATTTTCATATAATATTATTCACAATAGGTTCCTTCTATGTAAACAAACATTGATCAAACATACATATAAACATGATAATACTATCGTGTATTAACGTCAACTATATACATCTCAGATGAATTACTAGAATATATTATTCATATGCATAACTTGTAAACTATACTCTATTTTAACATGCTATGTTTTTAGAAAATGCTTTCTGAAAACTTTCTGAAAATTCTTTGTTGAAAACTTTACTTGAAAACTGATTTCTGCTTTAAAATTCTGAATCTTTTATAAAACTGGTATTTTTGGAAACTTTCTTTTCTAAAAGCTCTTTCTGAAAACTATATCTGTAAACTGAAATTTGTATCTGAAAACTGAAAACTTTCTCTGAGTTCTGTGTCTCTGAAAACTATTTTCTGAAAAATTGATATTTCAAAATTTTCTAAAAAATTGATATCTGAGTGTCTACTGAAAAACTGACGTATAAGGGCGTTACGTATTGTCATCCCCTTATACGCCCTAGAGCCAGATATGCATGCCATACCTACCCTGAAACTGGTGGTCTTTGGGGGTTACATATCGCTGTCCCCCAAGCCACAAACTGATGCTGGGGGTGCAGATCTATGCTACCACCTAAGCTCAAAAACTGGGGTCTAAGGGCATTACATATCGCCGTCCCCCTAGCCCGGCTCGAGGATCTGAGAGCGTCCCCTCAGTCCTCCACATGTGCACATGTCACTATATTCGTCAATTCTATATTACCCATCAATTCCAACTGAATCTCAAGTTACATACTGCGGTGAGTTTTTCCCTCATGCCCCGAAAATATAAAACTCATGCTTAAATCTCAAAACTGTAAGAAACATTTCCTGAAATACATTTCTTTCCCAAAGTATCAGAAACTTTTCTTTAAAACAATTTGAATTTCGAAAACATTTCTAACTTTAGCTCAACTTCTGAAAATCTTAACACACACATATGCATACTCGTTTCTTATACTTTCACTTAACCTAACCATACTTTATTATGTGCTTATCTTATATTATCATATATGCACATGCATTCATTCATGCATACTTATGACTCATTGAACTCATTCATATACATAATCACTCTATGCACACACAAAACTTATCTTTACATAGTTATATTTATATATACTAGATATATATATATATATATATCGACAAGCTCATATCAAGTTAATGATTTCGTAACATGCTATATACACATTTACATCCCTCACTATTATGCAAACTCATAACCTCAAATTACATGCATTCATGCTACAAGAATACATGTGTAAACACTTCTTATACCAACTCACCAATTCCATAATTATACATACATGTACGCAATCAAAGCTATTCTACTATATCAAACTTCACACTTATACAAACTTCAAATTCTCAGTTCTTGAACTTATTTAACCATTTCCCAAATATCAACATGTGCTCAAAGATCTCATTTACATATATTCATATACACATATACTCTATGTTCGTTTAAACATGCATCAAGATACTTGTACACAAAACACATACTTACTATATACAAGCTTACTTATTTCTCTGTGCATACTTACCCGCTTTTTGTACATATATGCTTACTTCCTTATAATCATTCTTTAACTTTAATCTCATTCCCTATGGTGTAGTTTCTACAACCCTCAATCGCAAGTGTCCTCATATTATACTCATATGTATTTGCCCACATATCACGTATACAATATACTTTATCATTCTTATACTTTCAGTTTTTAGGCTTGGTAGTATCTTATGGTTATACATATATATATATATACACACACACACATATATATACACACATACATACATACATACACACATACACACATACACACACATATTCGGTTCTATGGTTATACATATACCTATAGAATTTCTTTGCTATCTAAATTCAAACAAAACATGTCACAAGTATTCATCCCATGGATTACTTACCTGGCTAGGTGAACACTCATAATCCTGGTCTGATCTGTCAAAATAAATAATAAAACATGGTCAAAATCATTATTTACGGAACTTTCTACTAATCTATAATAAACTTCCGGACCTTCCCAGAATACACGAATCCTCTCTGATTCTATGGTTTAAACTTCATTACTCTAATATATAACATTCTATACTATTTTAAACTAGCTAGATAGCTTAGATCCTCGTTTTACGCATTTACGGAAAATTTTACGGAAAAATTTCCGCTAACACTGCTGAAGGATCTTGGACCTTCTGAACTTATCCAGAATTACTCAATTACTCTCGCAATATCAAAATTACGTCATATTCATAGTTACAGTCATCAACGCTCAGTCGAGCAAGAAACCCAGTTTCACGAGAAACTCATTTTTATCTACTGGATCGATCAAATCTAATCCGTTCTCACTCGAATTCTACGACAAACACATATTCAACATATTAAAGCTAAAACAACACAAATTATATCATTACACTATTATACGAAGCTACTGGAAACATTCGAATATTTAGCGAAAACTTGAAATTAACGACTTTTTACTGAGAGCTCTTACCAAGATTTCGAGGCCATATACGAACTCCAAACAATCCCACGAACGCGTTGGAATCGACAGAATTTTGATTGGAGCTACTGTTCACATCAAGTTACTATTCATGCCATTCCTCATTTTGTATGATTCCGGGCATGAATCAGAGAAATTATCACCACAATCTTGTAGTACTCGTCGATGGCTTCGATTTGGTGGGTGGCTCGAGCCGTGAAATAAAGCGACGAGCTAGAACCATGAAACCCATATGCGTGATTGTTCTTCTTCTTCCTGTGCTGATTTCGGTGATCCTTACATCAGCACCGGCTATAAGAAGGTGCTACGTGGCCGGACGACTCGGGGGCCGGTGGTCCACTGGCTTGAAGTTGGCTAGAGGCCACCGGCATGAGCTTCTTTCTCCTTCTCTCTCCTCACGTGTTCCACCTCTCTTTTTCTTCTTTTGTATATCGTTTTTGCATTTCTCTCTCTTTCTCTATTATTATTTTTATTTTTAAATGAGAAAATCAGACAATCTAAAAATTACCAAAATACCCCCACTTAGAAGGATAATTTCGAAAATCATCAATTTTCAAGCCCTTCTGACATGATGTTCGAAAAGTGTTCAATACGAAAGTTGTATGATTAAAGAATCAACTCAATCGGAGTTCATTTGCTATTTTCGTGATCAAAATCGTAAACTTTACACGTATAATAAAAATCGCGTAACTGATTTTTGAGACAACATGTCTTTTAATACGACAAATATTCACTTTATATTATTCTGATCCATATATCATCACTTGAACTCTTATTCCTCCGAGACTATAACTTCAGTTTGGGAACCATCCAGATCTGTCCCGAAAATCTGGGATGTTACAACCTCCTCATACGTTAAGTAATTATGAGGCTGGACCAATCAATGTTCCTCCTCCACAAGGGGTTGCTGCCCTAACAATGTCCCAAGGAGGGGCAAATCCCGTTGGTTTTATCCCACACCTAGGGCCGAACGTGATACAACATGAAGTAGTGTTGCCCCAAGGTTTACAATGACAGAGCCAAGACCATATCTTGTTTGTAAGAGGACCACAACCATCACCTGTAAGGATGTTATTCAATGGCAACGATATGTTGAGAGAAAAATGATGGAGATTCTCCAAAATCAATCCGGTTTGGGGGTAAGGCCAATTCTATCAAGATATCAAAAACTGTATCCGGATTGGATTGATTTAGCGTATCTGTGGCCCAGGAATTATAAAATACCCGAATTCTCTCTATTCACGGGATCTGAGGAAGTTTCCACTATAAAACATATAGAGCGGTATACTCTTCATTGTGGAGAGACAAATGATTTCCATAAATTGAGATTATTCCATGTTTCGTTATCAGGAATAGCTCTTTCCTGGTATATCAGCCTACCACCCAATTCGGTAGACAATTGGCACCAAATGAAGCAGTTGTTCTATGCGCAGTTCTATAAAACCGAGTCTGAAGTGACCCTGGCCGATTTTGTAAATTTGAGACAATTTCCAAGTGAGTGGGCCGAAAAGTTTTTGCAATGATTTAAATGGGCCTGAGGTCGATGCTATATACACTTTTCAGAAAAAGAATTTACAAAATCGCTCAAAGTTGTCTTAATTTTGACTTAAAAAAAGTTCCAAGATTGAAAATTCTAGGACCTTCTCCAACTCGCCACTAGCGTAGTGAGGTATGAACGATTGTTGAGGGAAGAAGAGCAAATGAAGAATGCTAGCCATGGGACTTATTATAAGAATACAAGCTATGAGGTAGGGGAAATGAATATTGAATCGGCCGACCTATACCTGGCCGAATTAAGTAAAGGAAAATTATATATCTATAAGACGTGGGCCAAACCATACCCAGAGATAGAAAATGATTAAAAAAAGAATTTTTCATTTGACGTCACTAAATTTGAAGCCATATTTGACAATTATATTAAGATAAACAAATTAAATTAAGCAACCGCCATAAATTGTCGAGCCCTTGAGCAAGTCAGCGGCAAAAAATATTGTAAGTGGCATAATGCATGTTCTTATTCAACTTATAGTTCCCTTGTGCTTCAGAATGTGTTACAAGATTTCATAGATTATGGATGAATAACGTTTAAAAAGGGACAAGATAGTTGTGGACGATAATCCGTTCCCTAAACCATTGGAATTGAATATGATTAATTCAGACCTAACTAAGATGAATTTGTCAAAATTTAAGCTGGTCTTGGATGAAGATCAGAACGGCCAACGCCCTAGTGCTCTTGAGAAGGTAGCGCTACACCAAGAAGGAAATGTTCCACAAAATTTGTGTATTCGCTGTCAGAAAAGTATAGAATAGATGAAATATCTGGAGGAAACTTTTGAAAGGGGTCCACCGAAAAGGGAGTCGGCAGCGTAGCATTTGAAAACCTTCACTCCAAGGTTCTATGGAGAAAACTCAAACTTCATCCAGAATATCAAGACTTTTAGGTCGAGGTTTCACCGGCCCAAAGTTTTGCATTCATATAACCAGCAAAGGAATAACTACATTCCTGTGGATGAGATGACAAGGACACAGTTGAGATGACATCAAAGGAATTATGGTCGGATGATACACCAGTGATGTGAGGTGAAAGCTTCCACTGACTATGAAAAATGAGGCCATGTCGTCCCAACTGAAACCCATATGAAAAGAAGGTTGGTTATGGATGCTAAGGATAGTAATGGCGAAGAGGGAATCAGTCCGGACTGTAAAGACCGAACCAAGTTTGACCGACGAAAGAAACGAGACGAGATAGACAATGAAGAACCACTCATTATTATTCGGTTTGGCAACATGCCCCCGATTGTAGCTAATCATTACTTGGTGTTTGAAAATTTCAAACGGGATAAGATGAGACCCCTTGAAGGAGTTAAGATGTCTACGACGGGGAAGAGACAGGATTTGCAACACTTACCATGGAAAGCAGGGAGGCCTCAGATAACGAGCTGACAGATGTAGAAGAAGAAATAGATGTAAGAGCCGAAGCATAAAGAATGGGGATAACATAAAGTTAGCTTTTTAAGGAGTTATACGAAGCCGGAAATTCAGTTGTGGAGACATTGGGGGAAGATTTGGGACGATCCACGTATCTTGTGCTGTACAGAAAGCCCAAAATAAAACAGATCATAACAAGAGTAAAGAAACAGAGGATACTCGCCAGTGATACATCATACAACGGCTCGGTTATATTGCCACCTTCCGGATGGGGTGCAAAGAAGGATTCACCTCGAGAAAATATAAGTGATTGGCAACAATAGAAATAGGAATATCATGGAAAGTGACGTTCCCAAAACCACCACAGTAAATGACAAAGCATCTTCGACCATTATACGTGAAGGCAAAGGAAAATAGAACCAGTTACCAAAGTGTTGAACGACAACGGGATGACCATTAACGCAATCCCAGTTAGGATGTGGGGACGATTAGTAAAGTAAGAGGCCGGTCCCATCCCTACGGAGGTAGTACTTACAAGCTTCAATTGGGGAGCAACAATAGCTAAATGAGTCATACCATTAGATTTATAGGTAGGGAGTAGCACTACGGCAATGATATTTTTTGTTATAAACAGACCAACCACGTATAACATGATTTGGGGACGAGATTGGATCTATGGTAGCCGATGTATACCTTCTTCTCTCTATTAATATTTTGTTTTTTGGAATTAAAAGGACGAATTGGAAGTGGTGCACGCCGATAATAGAAATTTCGCAGCAGAAAAAAATTAAGCGGAATATTTTATGTATGAAGGGAATTACAGACCAGCCAGAGAGTCAGATAAAATGGGGAATCCATCCATAGTGGCCCAAAATGATGAGTCATACACTGCATAGTTATTAAATGATTTAATCGTACAAATAAGGGCAACTATAGTGGCCTTTGAAAGGCCAACATCCGGTCATGAAACCAGCAATTCAAATTAAGAAGGCAAACATATTAAAGAACAAGCCGCACTCACGGCCACCAGAGCCAACTTAATGGCTTATGTCAGAGAACAGGAAATCGAAATCGATTCCCAGACTGCAATCTCAGCCTTAAAAGGAAAATTGATAACATATTAGATAGAAGACAGAATAAGATAGGCATACGGGGTGGATTATTTGGATGAACGATCAAATGAACTGGGCGAACAACCAGAGGGAAAGAAAAAGATTTATAACACACTCTAGATGAACATCATAAGATGAGCATTACAAGGGCACAAGATATTTTGGAAGAAGTGGACCTGGGAGATGAAGGCGACAATCATAGTACTTATATCAGTAAGAAACTTGATACCCAGGTACGTGAAGAATTAATTTCTCTCTTAAAAAAAGTATAAAGATTGTTTTGCTTGGGACTATGAGAAAATGCCTGGTTTAGATAAAACTTTGGTATAGCATAGGTTGCCTATTATAAAAAAACTACAAACCATATAAACAACCCCCCAAAAGGTTTGCACCCAATGTCATATCTGACATTAAGAAAGAAGTCGAATGTCTATTAAAGGAAAAATTTATCAGGACGGTCAGGTATGTAGAATGGTTATCAAATATCGTCCTAGTCATAAAGAAGAATGGAAATTTGAGAATCTGCATAGGCTTTAGAAATTTAAACTTGGGAATGCCAAAAGACCAATACCATATGTCTATGTAGATTCTTTAGTAGACTCCACCACGAGATACAAAGTGTGTTCCTTCATGGATGGGTATGCATGGTATAACCAGATTTATATTTCCGAAAATGACATTCACAAAACGACTTTTATATGCCCGGGGTGTTTAGGATGTTATGAGTGGATAGTGATGTCATTCGGTCTAAAAAAAATCGGGGCCACTTACCAATGAGCTATAAACTTAATCTTTCATGACATGATTAATGATTTTGTAGAAGTTTATGTAGACGATATAGTGATTAAGTCTATGTCCATGGATAAGCATTTTAATCACTTGAGAATGACTTTTGAACGAATGAGGAAGTTCAAACTAAAATTAAACCCTGCCAAATGCACTTTTAGGGTCAGCGCATGGAACTTTTTGGGTTTTCTAGTCCATCAGAAAGGAATTGAAATTGATGTCAATAAATCTCGAGCGATCATAGAAGCCAAACCTCCCGGAAACAAAAAGGAGTTACAAAGGTTCCTATGGCAAGTCAATTTTTTAAGAAGATTCATTTCGAATTGTGCAGGGAAAACTAAAGCCTTCTCATCTCTACTGAGGCTAAAAGAAAAAGACGTTTCGCCTAAACAGAAGAGCATCAAATAGCCTTCGAAAGCCTGAAGAACTATTTAGCAAAGCTGCCGGTAATGGTACCCCCCGTGCCATAACGACCAATGAAGCTTTACATATCTGCCGAGGAGCAGTTCTTAGCTGGAATGATCCCGCAGAATGATAACATGGATGTAGAAAAAGCCATTTATCATATTAGCAGACAATTATTGAAATATGAATGTAATTACTCTCCAATGAAGAAATTATGTTTGGTTTTGTATTTTACATAAACTAAATTATGTGTCTATCTTGGGTCGACTACTGTGTATCTAGTTACAAAGATCAACATAATGAAATACATGTTCTCTCGTACAATTTTACATTAAAGAGTATGATTTTGGTCTCTTTAATTTTCAGAATTCGACATACGACACGAACCCCAAAAGGCCATAAAAAATCAAGCCCTTGTCGATTTTTTAGTTGATCACCATTATTTAAGCATAACCAAAGAAATTGAAATGGAAATAGGCGAATACAGCTTCAGACTATGGACGATGTACTTCGACAATTCTAACATATCGAAGGGGGCAGGAATAGAAATACCCCTTGTCAGTCCTTTAGGGATGAATGTTGCTCCAATAATCAGACCGAATTCAAGGCTTTAATATTTGGGTTGGAGATACTCCTTGATATGAGAGTAAGAAATGTGTCCATTAAGAGAGATTCACAACTAGTAGTCCAACAAGTGATGGTGGTTTTTAGATACCAGAGTTCGTCAATCATGGCATTGTTAGAAATAGCGCAATAATTGTTATATAAATTTGACTATGTATAGTTAGAGCACATCTCAATGACGAGAAACAAGATAGCTAATGAGCTAATCTAAGCAGCCTCAGGATATAAACAGATAAGAATTGATAGTATGTACGGAATGAGAGAAATTAAACCAGCTCTAGTAAGGCGAATGAATAAAGTGAACGTTTTGGACATTGAAAGCCAAGACGAGAACAATTGGAGGAGAGAGATCAAAGATTTCTTAAATAACCCAGAGAACGGAGGAAATCAAAAGCTAAAACTGAAAGCTTTAAACTTTATGGTGTCAGGGAATGTACTTTATAAAAAGCGCTAGGATGGTTTATTGTTAAAGTGTGTAGGATCTTCAGAAGCCAAAACTATTATGGCTAAGGTGCACGAATGGGTCTATGGGGCCCATCAAGTCGGAGTAAAAATGAGGTGGTTAATATAAGGAGCGAATATTATTGGCTGAAAATTGGAGAGTCATGTGTAGTATATGCGAATGGGTGCATAGCTTGTCAGAGACATGGACTCATACAACAAGCACCGGCAACAGAAATGGCCCCCGTTATTAAACCATGGCCGTTCATAGGATGGGCGATTGATTTGATAGGGAAAATATATCCTGCATCTAGCAAGAGACACACTTTTATCATCATCGCCATAGATTTCTTTACGAAGCAATCTCAGTAATAGAAATTTCCCAAGAACAAATAATCAAGTTCATAAAAGAGCATATTACTCATCGATTCGGTATTCCTCAGACATTGATGGTAGATCATGAGACTTATTTGAACAAAAAAAAAAAGTTAAGTGTTTCTTGAGTGAATATGAGATCTAGTTAGTAAACACTACACCATATTACCCTCAGTCAAATGATCAGGCAGAATCATCTAATAAAATCCTTAAAGGTTTGATTTGAAAGATGATAATAGAAAATACAAGGCAGTGGGACGAATGTTTAAGTCAAGCTTTATGGGCATATAGGACATCGCCCAAAATGAGTAACTCAGTCACGCCATTCCAGCTAGTATATGGTCAAGAGGTCGTATTACCAGTTGAAGTCAATGTCAAGCCTACAAGAGTGGCGTTACAAAAGGAATTAACGAAAAAAGATTATGGTGAAGTAATTATCCAAAATCTGTTGGAGTTGGATGATATTAAGTGTGATGTCATTAACCACTTGGAAGCACAGAAAACAAGGATGGATAAAAGGTATAATCAGAAAGTCATGGCCAAATCGTTCAGGAAAAGAGAGTTAATATGGAAGACAATAATACCATTGGATATTCAAAACCCTACATATGGCAAATGGTCTCCCAAGACTTGCACAAACCCCTCATGATCTAGCAAGTTACCCAGCAGTTGCATGCATTATCCAGCGGTTACGCTCATGATCCAGCAGTTACATGTGAGTAGGGAATGTGGGGCCTTAATGGGCGGAAGATGGTGAAACCGCTCGAGCTTTTGGCTGAGCCATGCACTATAAAAGACTCAAGTGTAGCAAGAAAAAATAAAAAGACAAGAAATGAGCAAGTATTTTAATTTCTTAGCTTTGTAATCTTTAGGGCTGTAATTTGTGTGCTTGTGCCCCTTGGAGGTATTTTCTTGGAATCAAACACCGCTTTCTGGGAATGTGTCTCAGGATGTTTGAATCTTACACGCGTATTAATAAAAAATTATGTAAACAAATGTCCATAGTAGTTCTTATGCCATGTACTATTAAGAGGCATGAAAAACATATTCATTCACTATAAATATATATGACCTATACAGATGCCTAATTTAAACATTCCACTATGCTTGACAAGCCAAGCAATTAGTCCTCATAATTCATTGTTGAAACAGATTAAAGTTTGAAAACCTTTCAGCAGATTTAGGAGAAATAACCATATTGAATGAAACTAAGGTAAATGCCTATCATACTATGCTTTAAGGATAAGAAATTTAAGGAATCAATAAACTTTTATGCCAAGACAGCTTAGTGATGTTATTACTCATCCAATAGAAGTTCGGTTGAGGACTCTCATCACATTCTCTACAAAGAATGAACAGAAATTCTACACCGCTACTGGTATTTTCAATACTTCTTTTCTGATAAATATACAGATGTTGTGGCAGAGTCGAAGAACACAAAGAAAGCCCCTATATTAATAGTGTTGATGGTGATTTTTGGGCCTCTAGATCCCGCCGAAGTAAGAAAAATATAAATGAGATTTCTGTTTCCGAAGTTCTGAGGGTCGAAGCTCGGGGAGAAGGGGCATCACGCCTAGTAATAGGGTCGGGTCGATTTATATACATCACCTGAATCGAGGAGTGAATATGTCCAGGATAGCTCAGATAGTTGATTTCTCGATACTGACCTGATTGATCGACAACTGTCACTAATGATTTCCAACCCGGTAAAATTGGTCAGGGTTTTGGCTTTTTACCACTTGATCATGGTTGGATAGTTGGAATCTAGAATAGGGGGACTCACATTCTCTAAAAGTTATGATGTGATAGGAGCAGGTGGCTAGTTAATCTTCTAACACTAGATAACGTGTAGTAATGGCCAAGAGTAGCATGGTTTAAAGAGATATAGACATCAGAAGGCAGGTGTGTCAGGTCACAGGGTTACTGTTCGTAGAGTAGGTGGGGCAAGAGCTTTGGCATTGATGGCAGATTCACGTGGCTGACGCCATCGGAATAGTTTAGTAGTGTAATTTGCCCTACTATATAAAGGTCTTGGGAGATCATTGCAAGGGGTTAGCAAATTGTACTCAGTCACTACTTGTGAGAAAATAAAGTAAAAAGTTTGTAAGGCAGAACAATGAGAGGTCGATCCAACAAGACCACGTTATAAAAAAACTTCTTTTTTCCTTTGTGCCTGTGGACGTAGGTTGGATCCATTTCACCGAACCACGTTAAACCCTCTGTCTATTCTATATGTTTTCTTATCTTTTTGCTAAGTTTGCCTTTGGTCCACAAACCAAACAAATTTATAGTTAAAGGAAAGATAGTTCGAGGAGTGAGTTTTCCCGATTTACCCCTGGAATTAAAATCAGCTGTCAACAATTGGCGCCATCTATGAGGATTCAGTACAAAAAGCAACAAACACACTAAGATGATGGCAGGAGATGGGAACCATAGATCTTCATGGGGCTCAACCACGAAGTGGATGAAGAAGATGAAAAATACCATGCGAAAAGATAGGGAAAGGTCGGCAGTTAAAACAGCCGTGCATCAGTAAAGTATGATCCGATTTTATAACCAGAAGATTCAGATGTGATCATTCATTCCCGGAGATTTGGTCCTAAGACGAGTTACTTTAAATACCAGGAGGACGATGAAGGTTCGTTGGGAGCCAAGTGAGAACATATAGGAATATAGTAGCTAGATGGTACACAACTCAGGAAGGCCTGGAACATAAAGATGTTGAAGAAGATATTTTCAATAAGAGCCTCTCTTAGAATGACCCTCAAAGAGTTGTAAGAATGGCAGTAAAAAATTTTGATAACGAAAGAGCAGTAAAATTTTTTGATAACGAATAAGATTTTCCTCTTTTAAATAAAAAGCTTGTTCATATTTCTTATTATTTATTGGGTTGAAAAAACTGTGTTTAATATTTTTACGAGATACGCTTGGCTGGGATACACCAAGAGTTGAGAATATATCGGAAGAGCATGAAACCCCCGTGACATACCATTCCCTAGTGTCATTACCAAACTCTCGGGTCAGAGCGTGACTACTCAAAAACCTATATTTTTTAGGAATATAGTATGAAGATATGTATGGCGTTCGACACCTCAAAGTAACCATAGCACATTTGGTGGAAGGGCCAGCATTGCATTTGGCTCCCCCAGGCAACTGTAGCATGTATGGAAGGAAAAAAAACTTAGGTATTACGTTACCCTTGAGTCTGTATAGCATGGAGAAGGATAATTCTCTAACGATTTTTGCCGCCCAGTGTTGGAGGTGCATAGCACGGGAAAGGCCCAAGAGCCTCAATGACTTTACAGCCTCGACACATGCCTAACACGGGGATAGAGAATTCCCCCATGGCATTGGACATCCCATTTCAGATCCACTAGGAGCATAGCACGAGAAATGTTAGAAGTCATCTGTGGCGTTTGCTGCCTATGGGCCTACCTAGCATGAGAAGAGTCTAATGGCATTGGCCGCCCCCTCGATCTGTAGCTCGATTTTTCGGGACGTTGGAATGTAAGGTTCAAAATTATTGTTTTCGGTGGCCTAGGGCGGGACGGTGTTTTGGGCACCTATGTTTTTTATTTTTGGTCAGTGCGGGGTATGTGATATATCACCCATATTGTGCATTGTCTTGTTTTCTTCTGTTTTTTTATTAAAGACATGGTACAGGACGCTGTTACCAAGCTTTTTAGGGGTCACCAGAGGTTGAAGATCTTCCCTATTTGGCTCATCCATAAGTGAAAATATTGAGATTACTGGCTCGGGGCTGGGTTGCGTCACGCCGAGGCCATTGTTTGAGATTACTGGCTTGGGGTAGGGTTGCGTCCCATCGAGGCCATTGTTTGAGATTACTGGCTCGGGGCTGGGTTGCGTCCCGATGAGGCCATTGTTTGAAATTACTGGCTCGGGGCTGGGTTGCATCCCGCCAAGGCCATTATTTGAAATTACTATGTCCCACCGAGGCCTTGTAATATTTGATGACATGGGGTCAGAATTGTTGGGAAGCGGCTTTCTGGCTCGGGGCTGGGTTGCATCCCGCCAAGGCCATTATTTGAAATTACTATGTCCCACCGAGGCCTTGTAATATTTGATGACATGGGGTCAGAATTGTTGGGAAGCGGCCGCGAGTGCGCAGTGGATAAATTTAAAAATTATGATGCCGCTATCTTATTATCCAAGACCTATTTATTTTGATTATTCTACAAGCTTAGGCATGTTACTATATATTCTAAGCATAAAAACTCATAAAAATATGCAAAGAACATAAACCTAAACATGCTAGCTATCATAGGAACTCTAATTAAAATAAGAAAGAAAAAGACTTACTTGAACCAAAGACTCCTCCAGTTCACCCTCCAATCTACAAGCTTTTCTCGAAGTCAACAAGCTCTTCCACGTTCCAAAGAGCCACCCAAGTGTGTGGCCTCACAAGGTGCACACACCAAGCCAAAACTCAACGGCAAGACTACGCCTTGAGTGCACGAGTATTTTGCCCTTGGTGATAGCCTAGGAAAATACATCAAAACGTTTAATTTGAGATTGCTCTAGTCAATTAGACTTAAGGATCTTCTAAATCAGTGGCTTACTCTTAAACTTTAGAGTTGCTCACTTATATAAACCCAAGATATGAAAGGTTTTTGGTGTAAAATTTGTAAAGAATTATTTGGGTTTATATAGGTGCTCCAAAGACAATAAAATTAATTAAGAATCTGATGTGGGATAAATTCTAAATGAGATTATAAAATCCTAATAAGAGTTTGGGCCGAATTGGAATTCAAAACAAATAACAAATAAAAAAATTACTATTCATGTTACTATTCATATTACTATTCACATTACTATTCATGTTTTATTTATTTATTTATTCCAATTCCCAAAGTGCCCCTATCGTCATTCACCAATCCCTAAGCTACTATGGAACCTCATAAATGATATGTTCAATAATTAAAAACATTGAACCATTTATGAACAATTCATACAGCAATCATATATGCTGTTAAATTTGTAATGTGCATTATTAACCATTGATTTCTACTTTGTTGTGTGTGACCTTTTGGGTTCCCCTCAAGTTGGACATGAAATGAATCATGATAATTTAATCGAACATAAATTTTTCTCCGATCAGATGGTCGTTCGATTTCAATGACCAAGGTTGACATCTAGCAACATGCCAAGGCCCCCAAATGGAATGAAAGATATATACATATTCTGTATGTGATTTACATATGATACGGTCTATCGCCTCACTGTATTCCCATCGTTTGACCTAGGGTATGGAAAGTGTCTACTTATATAGTCAAAGGTATGATGTTGATAGCGTCATGAATCGTGCTAACCCCAGAATCTCACATGATTCTTCCGATGCGGCCACAGTCTCAACTCTCAAGCACTAATCACACATATCAACTCGCGAACTGGAATACTAATCTTATAAGAAAATGTTATCCGAGAGAGTGGCGATTCTCTGTTGTATCTTTACAAACGTCATGTGTTTCAACAAATGATCCAATCATACCCTTATGACCGGATCTTCTGAACCGGGAAGGAGAATGTCAAAGTTATTTAATCAACACATAAGATTGTAAAGACCTCAAGTTTAAGGCCTAGTCATATAATCGATACATGAAAGTTCTCACAGACACATGGAATAAACACTCTATGTGAAAACTTTCGGCGGTCAGTTTGATAGACACGAGCAACTCATGCATCCATATGATACATCAAGCGGAATGATCTTCGCTATTAGCCTATGAGATCGGCTACCCCACTTGAGGGCGGATCATATCATCATGCTAGTCTCTCCGCTTTGTGAACGCCCAGATTATTCACAAAACTATGACTAGGAACGTTTAAGAGTAATGATTCTCACAAGGCGTGGAAGCCATCATTTATTACTCCAATGGCTTTATTACAGTGTTTGATGATTCATATAAGTTATGTAAGACACGTATAATAAAGATTTTTATTTTATTAATTAATGAAAATATTACAAATACATGTACATATAGCCCATCCACAAGTTGGGTATAGGGCATATCTCTAACAATCTCTCACTTGCACTATATCCAACTAGTATGAATCTGGACACCATACTCTCGGGTGTGCCTATCATGCTTTTGTTGAGTCAGCCCTTTGGTTAGAGAATCTGCAAGATTATCTTCTATAGGTATTTTCTCTATAATAACTTGTTTCTCTCAACAATCTCCCTGATGAGGTGAAATCGCCTGAGTACATGCTTGGATTTCTGGTGGGACCTTGGTTCCTTTGATTGAGCAATGGCGCCCGTGTTGTTAGAGTACATCATGACGCCATTCTTTATCGCGGGAAACACTTCCAGCTCCGTGATGAACTTCTTTATCCAGACTGCTTCTTTAGCTGCCTCAGATGCTGTAATATACTCGGCTTCAGTGGTGGAGTCCGCTGTAGTTGACTACTTTGAGCTTTTCCAACTGACAGCTCCGCCATTCAAAGTAAACAGATATCATGTTTGCAATCTGCTGTCATCTCTATTGGTCTGAAAGCTCGCATCATAGTAACCAATGACTTTCATCTCAGAACAATCTCCGTATTTCAAAAACACATCCTTAGTTCTTCTCAGATACTTGAGGATTGTTTTGATAGCTGCCCAGTATTGCTCACAAGGATTTGTCTGATACCTGCTCGTTATGCTAAGAGCATAAGAGACATCAGGTCTTGTACATAGCATGGCGTACATGATCGATCCTATTACTGAAGCATAAGGGATCCTACTCATACGCTCTCTATCTGAAGGAGTATGTGGACATTGCTCCTTAGATAATTTGATTCCATGACAAGTAGGTAAATTACCTCTTTTGGAATCTTCCATTTTGAATCTTTTCAAAACTTTATCTATATATATAGATTGAGTAAATCCTAACAACCTCTTAGATCTATTACAATAGATCTTAATACCGAGGATGTAGGATGTTTCTCCTAAATCTTTCATGGAGAAATTCTAAGATAACCATTGCTTAGTGGCTTGCATCATGGGAATATCATTCCCGATGATTAATATGTCATCGACATATAATACAAGAAACATAACGGAACTCCCACAACTTTTCTTGTAAACACAAGGCTCATCTACATTTTTGCTGAAGTCAAATTCTTTGATTGTCTCATCAAATCATATATTCCAACTTCTGGAGGCTTGCTTGAGTCCATAAATGGATTTTGTAAGCTTGCATACTTTATTATAATCATCCTTAGATGCAAACCCCTCAAGTTGTGTCATATAGATTTCCTCTACGAGGTTCCCATTAAGGAAAGCTGTTTCGACATCCATCTGCCAAATCTCATAATCAAAGTATGCAGCTAGTGCCAGTAAAATTCGAATGGACTTTATCATTGCAACAGGCGAGAAGGTTTCGTAATAGTCAATTCCTTGGATTTGTCTATAACCTTTCGCCACCAACCTAGCCTTATAGGTTTGGATGTTACCTGCTACATCAGTTTTACGCTTGTAAATCCACTTGGAGCCTATGGGTTTTATACTTTCAGGTGCATCCACCAAGTCTCATACTTAATTCTGATACATAGAGTCTATTTCGGATTTCATGGCCTCAAGCTACTTGACTGATCAATGTCACGCATTGCTTCATCATAACTGGTGGGATCATAATTATCAATGACCTAATCATATTCCTCATCAATATGGAAACCATATCTTTCAGGCTCATATCTTTCCCTAACAGACCTTCTAAGTTCATAACCTTGTGGTTGTTCCGTCGCTGCCCTTTTGAGGGGCCTGAGGTTTAGTTCTATGTTAGTTTGTTCTTCTCGTACCTCATCGAGGTCAAGTTTACTCCCACTATATTTCTTGAGAATGAATTCATTCTCTATAAATTTAACATTTCATGAGACAAATGTTCTTTGTTCATTTGGGACGTAGAACACGTATGCTCTTGAATTCAAGGCATATCCTACAAACTTATATTTAATTTCCCTATCATCCAATTTGTTATTTTATGTGAGCTTAACATATGCGTCACATCCTCAAACTCTTAGATAACTAAGACTATGACTTTTCCCATACCATAACTCATATGGTGTTTGACTAACAGTCTTTGAAGAAACTTGGTTTAATAGTAGTGTTGCAGTTTCTAAAGCAAGACCTCAAATGAAAGAGGTAGATCTGTGCCTGACATCATTGATCGGACCATATCTAATAATGTCTGATTTCTCCTTTTGGAGACCCTATTATGATGTGGAGTTCCCGGAGGAGTCCACTGGGAAACAAGGCCATTTTCTCTCAAGTAATCTTGAAATTCGTCGCTTAAGTATTCACCACCTCGGTCAAACCTTAGTGACTTAATACTTTTATTAAGCTTGTTTTCTACTTCAGCTTTGAAGTATTTGAATTTCTCAAAGGCTTCAGATTTGTACCGTATAAGGTACACATACCCATATCGAGAGTGATCATCGATAAAGGTAATGAAGTGGGAGAATCCACCTCTAGCGGTGACTGATATTGGTCCGCAAACATCAAAGTGTATAAAGTTCTAATGTCTCCGCTGCACGCTGTCCTTTACCTTTGAAGGGTAATTTGGTTATTTTACTAAGTAAACAAGACTCATAAGTTCCATAAGATTCATATTTGAAGGGTCTGAAATACCCATCCTTATGTAGCTTAGTTAATCTTGTTTCATTGATATGACCTAAGCGACTGTGCCATAGAAGTGATTCATTGAGATTATTCGAGTTAACATTGTAACTGTGCCATAGAAGTGATTCATTGAGATTATTCGAGTTAACGTTGTATATATTAGAGGTTGAACATTCTTTGTTAGTTTGTAAGACATAGATACCATTATTCAAAATACCATCTCCATATTTTATTTCATTGAAATAAATAGAACATTCATTACAACTTATTAGGCATGAAAAGCCTTTATTACATAAAGAAGAAATTGAAATGATGTTCTTTACTAAAGAATGTACATAAACACAATCTTCTAAGTCTAAAACTAAACCATTCGGCAAAACTAATGAATAAGTCCCCCACGCACAATGCAGCCAGTTTTGCTCCATTACCCATGCGTAAGTCAACCTCCCCATGAAGGAGTCTCCTACTGTTTCTCAGGCCCTGCACATTATTACACATGTGAGTCCCACAACCGGTGTCAAGCACCCAGGAAGAAGGTTCAGAGTTTTGAGAATATAGTTCAAACATATACAACATACTTGAAGCATTGGGATTCTTGGCATCTTGGGCTTCCCTAGCTTCCTTGGCTTTCAAGGATCTGCAGTCTTTCTTCCAATGACCATTCTTTCCACAAAAAAAAAATATTTCCCATTTCCCTTTTCTTCTCCACCTTACTATTGAACTTTAGTGATCTGGAGCCTTGGTCTTGCCCTTATTTTTCTTTGGGCCTCGTGGCTTCAGGTCTGTACCCGTAAGCATGACGGAGGTTTTAAGCTCTGGTTTCAAGTCCTTCTCTGTTTGCTTTATCAGATTGTGTAATTCTGCTAAAGTAACTTCTTTATCAGACAGATGAAACTGCATAATAAAGTTAGAGAAGTCTTTTGGTAATGACTGAAGAATTAGATCGTGACCTATCTCATGATCTATGATGAACCCGAGGTTGGCCAATTTTTCAATATGGCCAATCATCTTAAGCACATGTCCATTAACAGATCCTTCCTTATACCTTGTTTGGAATAAGGCACATGACACTTGGAATCTCACGGTATGAACGGAAGTTGCATACAACTCCTTCAAGTGAAAGATGATGGTTTGAGCATCCATATATTCGTGAGCTTTCTGAAGTTCGTCCGATAGAGAGCCAATCATTATGTAAACTGCTTGTTCATCATCGTCGATGTGTTTCTTCCAAGCATCAAATATATTTTGGTCAACATCTTCTGCGGGTTCAGGGGGAAATGGTCTTTCAAGAACATAGAAAATCTTTTTTTATCGTAAGATAATTTTAAGGTTTCTAAACCATTCATTATAGTTGTCCCTTTTGAGCTTATGCTCATCAAGTATGGAACGAAGTGATACTCTGTTTGCCATTTGAATGTTTGTGAAATATTTTAACCCACCTGTTAAGAGAGAATGTTAAAATTAGGAATATGTTTTCTTTAATGTTTCATAATAACATAGGTTTTTAATATTATGAAGTTGCTCCCACTCAATTCTTTTTTAAAATTTTAAGCAAATCGCATCAACCCCAATATGATGGATTTCTTGTGGGCAATGATCCCATTATCATCATTTCATAACTTCGACTAGGGTCGGTCGTTATAAAATACGATAATTAGGTAGGTTCCCAACCAATTTATGATATAAATCACAATTCCTTGATCATTGGGTTGGGCAATCAAACATGCCATAGCTTATGCTAGTCCTTGTGGACACTCAATCTTTGCCACTAAGTTATAAGACCACGCCTAAGGGTCGCTGCGTCTTATGACTCAGAAAATTCAAACCATTGTCAATAGTACGATTTAGGGACAAATTGGTATTAGTCAGTCTGGTAAAGCCTAGTCCTGCCAATACGGTTTAAGCCATTTGGGTCTATTATAGGCACTGTATTTTTACATATAAGTCCCGATGATGAGCCTCGTACGGAGGCACTACCCTTTAAGTTTTGGAAGTCGCAGGAAATGGACATCGGAAGGAAAAATTCAGAAATTGATACCTTGTTGGACTTAATTCGTTTGCTTAGCTTCGGGTTTGCTCGTTAGATTTCTGTTTTAAAATTTATCCTCGGTAAAAACCCCCGTAAGCCACACACCAAAAGAACCCAAGCCACATACCAAGCCCACCAAAAGAACCCAAGCAACACACCAAGCCCACCAAAATAACCCAAACACACGCCCATCCCCTCCAAAATAATAAATCCACACATCAAACACATGTTGAAATCCAAATAAATCACCTTCCCGAATTAAAGAATCAAATCAAATCATCTTCCCGAATTAAAGAATCAAATCAAATCTCATAAATCACATTCCTAATTAAATTAAATCGCATGCCCAAACTAAATCAAATCCCACAAATTACCTCCCTAAATTAGATAGATTTTTCCTTATGACACAATAATTAGAAATATTCCCATAATTACACAATATTTTTTTCCTTCCCGTACAAGGATAACCTCAATCCTCTCCTATAAAACGGACCTTAAACCAAACATGTGATCCTCCTAGCACTCACGCCCAAAGTAAAGAAAAATAGTCCTTATTACCGTAAAGAGAGATCCCTGCAAGCCCTCATCGTCGTGAAAACAAGCCCTCCATTAACCAAAAACACATCCCCCTTAAAGGTCTTTAATCACCATTAAAACTATCCTTGAACTGCATCCTTAAACCGTAAGTCACAGCCCCCTAAACCACCACAGAAAATCACCATGTCTTCACCACCGAAACTGCCCAAAAACTACACTGAAAATCTACCATGCAACCACCGCAAACTGTCCACTAAATCCCCCCTACAATCACCGAAAAATTACACTGAAAATCCCCCCTACAATCACCGAAAAATTACACTGAAAATTCCTCATGTAATCATCGGAAAATAGCCTGAAATCCCCCCATTTTCACCGCAAAAACAGTCTAGAAAAATTGTACTATATTACCGTAAAAATAGTCCAGAAAAACAGTCCCCCCACCGCATAAAACAGTCCCCTAACACAGCCCAAATACCATAAAAACAGTGACCAGAAACAGCCCCAAAACAGAGCACAACAGCAGCCCAAAAAAGCGAAGCAACGAAGGAAAACAACGAACCAGTAAATTAGAAAAGTTACGGACCATCAACCCTTCCGACAACCGCGTAACGCACTTCCAAGAGACGACTTAAGAGGTTAGACCTGAGGGCACATTTTATCTATTCTCGTTCTTTTTCTTGTTATTTATTGTTATTTCTTCGCATGTGTATCTTTGATTTATGTATGTTGTGGCCATTGGATGAATGATTTTGTGTTATCTCTCGCGGTATATCGGATGGAAACCCAGACATAAATCCGTAGCCGAATCTGATGGACGGTAGTGCGGTCTGTACTTGGGATACAATGCCACGTACCGCTTGAGAGACACACATATTTCGTTTCATCCAATTTTGTGTTTATCTGTTGTTTATAATGAATAGTATGTTATTTTTAATGCATGATTTAGTTATTTTCTTTATGTTAGGAATTTGATCATCTCTCTTTAATTATTTATGCTTAGATAATTACTATTCATTTATGCTTCTGCATGTATTAGTTTAAAGCGTTCATGAGATTGTGTGCTTGTTGTTATGTCGACTTACTTTTATGCATGCAAACTTAGACATAGGTTTTATTTTTATATATGCGAACTTAGATATAGGTTGTTTACAAACTTAGATGTAAGTTATTCTTGTGTATGTAGGTTTTGTAGATTTGGTTAGATTATTACATAAATCTTTTCATTACAAGTGGCATAGGTAAGGGACCATTCCGAACCCAACAGTTTGAGGTCTTCCCTTGCGAGGGGTGAGTGCGACCTTAAATTATTTTCCCTGTTCAAACTGGGTGGCGAGTCCATTATTCTCCAGTTTAGTCTCCCGTGGGCTATTCTGTACTCCCGACTAGGCCGCGAGCCTAGAACATCGTCGATGATTCCTGTGTCTTACATCTATACTTTACAATGGGAGGCAAATTTTAGACTCAAATTATTATTGAAGATTTTAGCAAGTTTAAGTGAATAACTGTCAAATGGATTCCTCCATTGAAAATTCCTCATAGGGAGAGTGGAGCGAACTCTCTTAAATACTCTTACCTCTTAGGCTCTTATCGCCTTGGTGACAGAAATAAACAATAGATCCTCCAAATTAGTCCAACACTTTAAATATGCTTTAAGGTAAGCTTTGAGTAAATGATTATCTAGATGTCTTCACAGTTTTTCCTTTTGGCTATAAAAAGGTAGTGAGTGAAGGAAGACACCAAATCATTATCTAAATCTAGTAATACCTTTGGTTAAATTAACTTTAGTTTGGAAAGTTTTATTAACGCCTTGGTCCCACCCCACTTGTATCTTTTATAATGTATTTTATTATAAACAATTGATTTATATTTATTAGCCTTAAAGGTAATAAATCTCTAAGTTCATCATGGAATAATTACTTAGCTAAGGGAAAAGCAATACACTCTCTATTTCCTTAGAAAGTCTCTAGATGCTTGCACCCTAAAATATGATATTGTATTTTATTTTATTCAAATAAATTTACTATTCACATTTTTTTACAGATATATGAACTTTAAATGCAATTTCTCAATTCAAATCTTAACCAAATCATGCAACATTTGTGCCTAAAATTAAGTTCAGGGTGTTAGCTTTCCAACGAGCTTTTACACACCCTATTTCGAGTTCAAAAGAGAGAGAACTAATCAAAACAAAAACGCCGCACTGATACCACTGTTGAGAAACAGCCGCTAGTGCGCAGCAGAAAAATTTAAAAATTATGATTTCGCTATCCCATTGCCCAAGACCCATTTGTTTTGATTATTCTACAAGCCTAAGTATGTTACTATATATTCTAAGCATAAAAACTCATAAAAACATGCTAAGAACATAAATCTAAACATGCTAACTATCATAAGAACTCTAATTAAAATAAAGAAGAAAAAAACTTACTTGAATCGAAGACTCCTCCAGTCCACCCTCCAATCTACAAGCTTTTCTCGAACTCAGCAAGCTCTTCCACGTTCCAAAAAGCCACCCAAGTTTGTGGCCTCCAAAGATGCACACACCAAAGCCAAACTCAACGGCAAGACTACGCCTTGAGTGCACGGGTATTTTGCCCTTGGTGCTAGCCTAGGAAAATACCTCAAAACTTTTAACTTGAGATTCCTCTAGTCAATTAGACTTAAGGATCCTCTAAATCAGTGGCTTACTCTTAAACTTTAGAGTTGTTCACTTATATAAACCCAAGATATGAAAGGTTTTAGGTGTAAAATTTGTAAAGAATTCTTTAGGTTTATATAGGTGCTCGAAAGACAACAAAATTAATTAAGAATCTGATGTGGGATAAATGCTAATTTAATCTTAGCCATTGGATCTTAATTTAGTAATTTAATGAGATTATAAAACTCTAATAAGAGTTTGGGCCGAATTGGAATTCAAAAGAAATAACAAATAAAAAAATTACTATTCATATTACTATTCATATTACTATTCATGTTTTATTTATTTATTTATTCCAATTCCCAAAGTGCTCCTATCGTCATTCACCAATCCCTAAGCCACTATGGAACCACATAAATAATATGTTCAATAATTAAACACATTGAACCATTTATGAACAATTCCTATAGCAATCATGTATGTTGTTAAATTTGTACTGTGCACAGTTAACCATTGATTTCGACTTTGTTATGTGTGACCTTTTGGGTTCCCCTCAAGTTGGACATGAAATGAATCGTGATAATTTAATCAAACATAAATTATCATCTGATCAGATGGTCATTCGATTTCAATGACCAAGGTTGATATTTAGCAATATGCCAAGGCCCCCAAATAAGAAGGAAAGATATATACCCATTCTGTATGTGATTTACATATGATACGGTTCTTCGCCTCACTGTATTCCCATCGTTTGACATAGGGTATGGAAAGTGCTACTCATATAGTCAAAGGTATGATGTTGATAGTGTTATAAATCGTGCTAACCCAAGAATCTCACATGATTCTTCCGCTGCGACCACAGTCTCAAGCACTGATCACACATATCAACTCGGGAACTGGAATACTACTTCTATAAGAAAATATTATCCGAGAGAGTGGCGATTCTCTGTTGTATCTTTACAAACGTCGTGTGTTTCAACAAATGATCCAATCATACCCTTATGACCGGATCTTTTGAACCGGGAAAGGAGAATGTCAATGTTATTTGATCCACACATAAGATTGTAAAGACGTCAAGTCTAAGGACTTGTCATACAATTGATACATGAAAGTTCTCACAAACACATGGGATAAACACTCCATGTGAAAACTTTCGGCGGTCAGTTCGATAGACACGAGCAACTCATGCATCCATGTGATACACCAAGTGGACGGATCTCCACTAGTAGCCTATGAGATCAGCTACCCCACTTAATGGCGGATCATATCATCATGCTAGTCTCTCCGCTTTGTGAACGCCCAAATTATTCACAAAACTATAACTAGGAACGTTTAAGAGTAATGATTCTCATAAGGCGTGGAAGCCATCATCTTATTACTCCAAGGGCTTTATTACAGTGTTTGATGATTCATATAAGTTATGTAAGATACACATAATAAAGATTTTCATTTTATTAATTAATGAAAATATTACAAATACATGTACATATAGCCCATCCACAAGTTGGGTATAGGGCTTATCCCTAACAAGAATTTCTCCCTCATGGTCAAGTTTTATGTGGCACAAGGAAGAGACATTCCCTTATGGCCAAGTTTTATCTGCGGCTCGGGGTCGGGTTATGTTCCACTGAGACCTTGTAATATTTGATGATATTGGTCGGAATTTCTCCCTCATGGTCAAGTTTTGTCTGGCACAAGGAAAGAACATTTTCTTGGGGCCAAGTGCTATTGATGACTCAGGGTCGGGTTACATCCCACTGAGGCCCCATTATGTTTATCGGCATGGGGTCATAGCATCTCCCCCTCGTCCCGGTGATAATTGGCACAAGGAGAGAACATTCCCTAGTAGCCAAATGCCGTTTGGAAGAGGGTAAAAAATTAACTAAGTGTCAGAGAATAGAAACAAGTCATCGGGGTCCACTCAGACAAGAAATAATTGGAGAAAGAAAGATAAAAAGCAAATGCTATTAAATTCAAAAGTTAACAAATTATTGGTTACAAAGGGCTCCTTCTGGGTTACCCGAGCAAAGCATGCAAAGCATAAATTAAAAAGTTAAGCAGCAGGTAGGGGTGTGAAGGGGTTTTATTACGGGTGAATCCGGTAACGCAGCGGAAGCGGGAAAATCGTTATTTTCTAATTTCAAAACTTTTTCTCGGATTAATTAAATAAACATATTTATTTAATAACCCAATAATCAAATAATGAAATAAAATTTCAATTGAATCAAATTCAAGTGAAATTACCAAATTACCCTTATATGGTATTTTCTCCGTTTTGGTCCGAAATTGATCCAATCAATTTTGAATGATTCTAAATCATTTCTAGGATGAATTAATCATGCTCAAAACATCAAAACACCAAAAGCCACAAAAAACCAAAAATTAAAACCCAAAGCCGAGAGCTCCAATTTGGGGGGGGGATTGGCCATTTGGTCATTTCATGTCTCAAAACTCATCTTAATGAAATCCAATCAACATGAAACTTTGCATGCATCATATACACACCCAAATGCTCAACATATCTCAAAAGCCCCAAATTTGGAATTGGTTATAAACCCTAATTTCTCAATTTCAACAAATTGGACAAATTAGACTTATTACACCAAATCAATTACTTCAATCATCAATCTTTCATCTAATTCAAGTCTCAACACAATGAAACAACTCAAGATCAAATCTAGGTCATTTAGAGTGGGTCAACAACTCTAGAATAGCAACTTGGTTTCATAAACCTTAAAAGATTACATATAACTACAATAGTCATACACTTCTTTCATTACACATGCTTAACACTTTCATCAAAACAACCATCATCAAAAACCACAAGAAATAAAGAAAGGAACATCCTAAGAATATCACATATTAAAGCCTAGAACAAAAGGAATAAATTCCTTACTAATAGCAAGTTCAAGAAACTTACTAAAAATCCAAGCTTTTGATGTTTTAACTTTCTTTCTCAAGCTTTCTTTTTACTTCAACAATGGTGTCTTTCTCTTTTAAAAGTGTATTAGGTTATCTTTAAAATGAAAAGCAAATGAAACAATATATACTTGCAACATATAAGCCTTGGCCGAAATTTACAAGCATTTAATAACAAATTTCATTTCAATTTCATTTCAAATTAATTTGGTTAAAGTAAGATAAATATCTAAACTAACTTTATGGATATTTATTTACTTTAATAAAGCAACCATAATCATTACAAATAAAATATCCTAACATAAAATATTTATATTTTAATTAATTTAATCATTTAACAATTAAATAATTAATTAATTAATCAAATACAAATATATTAAATATATGTATAATATTTACATTAAATATTAAAAACATATATTCATTTAGGATAAAAGTCAAATAACTCATTTTGACTATTAATTAATGTGTATTTAAATTAATCAAATATTAATGTAAATACACAATAATTACGTAAATGACTATCGGGTCCTTTTGCACGTATCTTGCGTTTAACCTTTAAACGACTTATAAATAATCAATATTATTTATTTAATGTTGCTCTAGTGCTCTACGAGTTTGTTTCATTATGGAGACTCTCTAGGTTCAGGTATTTCCGTCACAAAATCAAATTTCGTGTCCATAATCTATCCACCCGTAGATTATGACGATCACGGATAATCTCGCTGAACCACACAGGTCGAGGTCATGGCAAATGTATAATTCCTCCGTCACAGGTATCCGGATTTATCCCAGAGATATAGATGTAAACGTCAATCTCTATGGGGATTATCCAGTCGACTATTCTATTAGCAATTCTCATAAGAATGTTTAGAACTAGCTTCTAAACTTTACCACGGGCCCATGGATTTATCTTATTGCTAATTGTATGGACTACCTATGCTCTGGTACACAGAACTGACGGATCCTATCTTGACACACATATGACACACTGAGGATCTATCTACACCCAACGAACAGGCGGAGGTCTGATCTAAATAGATCGGTGACGTGACTGCCATCTAAGTGTAGAGGATGTCTCATGTGCCCACTATGGCATCTCAAGTCTAAGAATCACAAGTGCTACTCAACCCAAGAAGATTCTTATTGACGCTGGTGTACCATCCATAAGAATCTTCGGTGAGTCGTTCAGTGTTTATCCGCTATAAACACCTACAGGTCTATACCAGTCTCCAAGACTTATGGTTCATTGAGAAACCATTGGAATCATATATTCCAGTATACGACTTGTACCGGCTCAACGGGTTTACTATACTGACCAAGCAGTGTAAACCTTGACCAGGAACTGTCTGAGAATGATAACGTCATGATACGTGTCAATGTCCGTTGCGATGCTTTTGCAACTGTATCATGACTAATCATTCTAAGGTCATTACGTCTTTACCATATTATAAGATTTATTATATTAAAGAAACTGCATATATTATTCATAATTAATACTGTTTTACAGAAGTATTTACAAGGAAATACAACCGGGAATTGGCGCTGTGAGCACCAACCCAACAGGGTGTTCATGGGATCGAGTTAACCCGCGACCTGACATGGCAATAGTAAAGCTGTCAGTATAAGGCTCAGGCTTATAGGCTACCGCAGGCTAGTCGGGTTCAGTAAGAGACTCAGCGGGTCCGATTAAAACTAGCTCAGGTTTGATTAAGGGCTCAGGGTCATGAGTTGGCATATCAAGATCAATAAAGGTAGAGGAAGAGTCGGGTATGTCTTCTAGCAGCATAGAGGAGATAGGCTCGGGACCTTGGCCGACCTCGGGATCTTGGCTATCCCCGGAGACTTCGTAAAGATCGCGATATACTTCCTTTAGAGAGACTTCCCATTTGCATATTTTTACCACTTTGCGAAACAGGTCCAAGTCTGCTTTGGGGCTGAAGTATCTCGAAGATCCCATCGTAACTTTCTAGCCGTTCGATTTTTACTTCGGCTTTGACAGCCTTCAACCGGTTGGAACTCCTCGGTTTATATTTCTTTAAGTCTACATAAGATTTGTCTAGTTGATCAGAATTTTCCCTCAGTTCTTCTCCGAGAAAGCAAGCTGCCACTTTAGGGAATTAACTTCATCACCCAGGTGTGTAGCCTCGGACTGTGCGTCATCTCTCTATTTCTTCATGAAACCCGAGGCCTTGTGAAGTGAAGCTGCCTCGAACTGGGTTTCGTCGTTGGATTGTTTAAAATCGTGGATTTCTGCATTGAGTCTATCTACATCGCTTTTGGCCATCTCCAGTTGTTTGGATAGTTAATGTTCTCGCTCAGTCATGCGACTTTGGAGTCTTTGTGCCTAACCCCCTTCTGAGAGAATGTTAACCATCACAACCCACATGTGGGTATTCGCTCCAATGAATACCCACATGTTTATACGAGTTTCCCTTGCTCATGGTACATTGGGTTAAACCATTAGAACTTCAACTCCAATTTATGACATGTTCTAGTCTTCTAGGTCATAGGAATTTGATCGTATTACAAAACCAACAACTGAGAATATTTACTTTAAGAATAGTTTATAATAGTAATACTATCTCAATGTCGGACCATCCAGTGTCCAGTATTACTATGTGACCATTCTAATGTCAATGTCATTCTTAGCATATTTATATATAAATCTAATATGTATAATGACATTATCATTAACAAGGTTTGAAAAAAAAATGTAGTTATTTTACTAATAAATAATAACATATAATTTACAATATATTATTCGGATTGGCACTCCAAGTACCATCTCCAACACATTTCCCTCAACCTTTCCAAGTTCATATGATTCTTGGTTCACTTGATCAATACTTGTAAAAGTATCAATGGCTTTTTTAGAGACTCTGTTCTTTATTTATCTTTACAAGGAAATGTATATTCAAAGAATTTCGTATTACTTGACTTAAATATCATGGTTGGATTGATGTCAGATCTCAGATTTACGTACCAAAAATTGATATGCACTACTGTTGTGAGCATATCCTATGAATATACAGTCAACAGTTTTTTGTCATATTCTTACATTTTTAGGTTTAGGCATCATCACTTTGGCGAGACACCCCCCATATTTTCAAGTATTTGTAGGAATGTGTGTGATATTTCTATAATTTATATAGTGTCTTGTCCGATATTTTATGAGGTAGCTTGTTCAGAATGTAGATGACGGAAAGCAAGCTTCCCCCATAATTTCTGGATTAAACCAAAACTTGTTAACATGGCATTCATTATTTCCTTCAACATTCACCGAATGGTGACATATATTCACCTCTCATATCACTAATAATTCTTTTGATTTTCTTTCCAAGTTGATTTTCAACTTCATTCTTATAGTGTATAAAGCTCTTAATAGTTTCATCTTGCTCATCAGCAAATATACATAGCATAATCTTATGTTGTCATCGATAAGAGTGACAAAGTATATTTTCCCGCCTTTTGTTAGCACAACATTCATATCGCACACATCGGTGTGAATAAGTTCCAAGGGTTTAGAACTTCGTTCTATGGAATGAAATGATGTTCTATTCATTTTTGCTTCAACATACGCTTCACATTTAAGTTTGTTATCAATTATAAATTCTAGTATAAGGTTCATGTTAATTAATTTATACATTATATTATAATTAACATGCTCCAACCTACCATGCCATACATTTTATGACTTAATAATATAAGCATAAGATGTAACTTTATTATTATCAATAACATTGTATCAGTTTCTAGTCATTTCATTAATTTTAAAAAGGCCCTCAGTGAGGTATCATTTTCCCACATATACATCATTTTTTGTCAATATAAAATTTTCAGAAATAAAAACTAACTTAAACCCATTATGCTAAGAAATGAACCTGAAACCAAGTTTTCCTGAATATCATGAACATGCAAAATATTCTTCAATGTAAGCTCATTCTCATATGACATTTTTAGAACTATTGTACCTTGTCCAACCACTTTAGAAGTAGACGGGTTTTCCATAGTCAGATGATCGCCACCATCGATCTTCTGATATGAGAAAAGTATCTTACTATCTGCACATATGTGATGAGTAGCTCCAGTGTCTATCCACCATTCTTTCGGGGGTTTCCAACCAAGTTGGCTTTAGTTACAGCGGTTGAGAGGTTCAACTCTGAGATCTCATCAGTTAATATCTCATCTTCACTGACATGGGCCTTATTCTTCTTTTTCTTGCCTTTGTCCTGAGACTTCTTATTTCTGCAATCATTTTTCATATGACCATTTTTCTCACAGATGTAGCATTTCCCTTTGAACTTCTTATTTGCTTGGGAAGAATCAGCCCCGCTGTTCATTCTCTTTTTGCTACTTTTTCCACCCACAATGATGTTGGCCTCAGACTCAATGATATTATAGCTAGCCTTCTCGGACTTCCTGTTGTCCTTTTTGATTCTCAATCGAACTTCCAAATCTTAAAGATTTATATATTTTTTCTTGTGTTTTAGATAACTCATGAAGTTCTTCCATGATTGAGGCAATTTCTCAATAATTATGGCCACTTGAAACGTCTCACATAGTTTCATTCCCTCATCCAGTATTTCATGAATGATCAATTATAGTTCAGCCAATTGAGACATTACCGTCCTTAAATTTACCATTTTGTTGTCCAAAGACCTACCCATGACAAATTTCTTTTGTATGGCATCTTTTATTTTATAATTCTTCTCGAGAGATTCCCATAGAATCTCCACATAAGTCATGTCTTGGTACACATTATACAAGGTGTTGTCAAGACTGCCCAAGAGGCAGCTCTTACATAAAAAATCGCTTTGCGACCATGCCTCAACTCGCAGTTGCATATTTGCTTCAGTTTGTCCGTCCACATGACCCAGAGGAGTTTCTTTAAGAAACTTAGCCAATTGTAGTGTGGTAAGGTAGAACAGAATTTTACTCTGCCATTATTTATAGTTTGCTCCATTAAACTTATTTGGTTTCTCTTCATGAACTACTGGTACTGTGATATTTCCACTAGTCATGTGTAATTGGAAATAAAATAATGACCAATAAGTCTACAAAAGATAAATCACACAAATCAATTTTATTATCTTGTTTATGTGTTAAATTGAGAATTCATTTATGATTATTTTGGATAGAAGTACCAAAAAAATAAAAGTCCTCGAATTTGTGACTAAAATTTCTTATGGTAGGTGAACAAAGGAAAATTCCCAGATGATAATGGGAGTCTGACGTAACCACTTAAATCTCTATCCATTTAGGCTCTTATTGCCTTGGTGGCATAATTTCCTTAATCACTTTCTCAATAGAAAATCTTAGGCATTCAATCTTAGTGTTACAATTCAATTCTCAAGTTCAAGTATAACAATTATATAAGGTATAAAGTCAATCAATCTTGGAAATAATTACTTGTGTATAAATCAAACCAAGTCTTTAATGGTGTGACCCAGAAACCTAAAATAGTGTGACATCTAAATTCAAATTGGACTTGGAAAATATTCACCATATTTAGATTGGCTACAAAATGAGCTTATGATGCATATAACTATACATGTATTTATATAAATATATATATAAAAAAACAAACAAACAAACAAACAAAAGAATAAAAACAAACAGAAAATGAAAAAACAAAAAAATAAAATAATAATTGCAATTGCAATTGCTTTCCCCCTTCGGTGGAAAGCAATTACAAGCTCACAAGAGGTGCTCAGCGTCTAATTTTCCTCAGCAAAACTTCCACATGTCTCTCTTGAGACTTTGTGGGATGAGCTCTTGTGTGTATTTTTTCTTTTGTAATTTACTTTTCTTTATTAATAAAATTATGAGTATTTTTATTTATATCTTGTTCTGCTAATTTGTATCATGATGAGGTAAATGGTGAAGCTAGTGGTATGAAGATATAGGTGATTTTTATTTATATTATATTTTATAAATTGTGATAATTTTCAAAATAAAATTCATACTCTTTCCAGTTTATTTAGGACTCTTGACTAGCTATAGACAGTCTCTGATTGGCACAAATAATATTTGAATCCCATAAATGAGAGAGAATGAACTATTAAAGATCTAGATTAATTATAGACAATAGGTTCCGCCTATATGACTAGTTTTATATATTTGGCATAATTGAGTACCTAACTGGACTTGTTATAGACAAATGTAATCGCCGCCTTTATGGTTGGTTTTATATATTTTGGTATATTTAGTACCTTAGAATGACTAATTATTGACATGACGAATTATATGTGTTGGCATAATTAATACTTGATAATTATGAAATAAATTGATTGGAAAAAAATTATAATTTATATTTTATAAAAAGTAAAAATCATTTATATTTGAAATATCAATAGTAGATCCTATAAACCTAGTTTTTTTTTATTAATTGAATTATTATTTTATCCTATTAAATCTATCTCTATGAATCGACCTCGGACTTACCAAGTTATTTTATTACTTCGACACGCTTATACTTAGGAGTAAAGAACCACTTTGTGAGTGTGTCACATATGATAATTGAACACCATAATATTAACTAAAACCTATAATGTAAAGTTTACAAAAATTCAGCATATGATTTTTATTAAGTTAATATGACATTATGCATATATTCAACTTATGCGTATATTATCAAAAATTTTATAATCGAAATGTATATCTTGATATTAGATTGATCTAAATCTGTGAATTCATGCAAACTAAATTATATATGTAATTTTACCAAAATTAATTCAAATCTGAAAATTCCCCAGATACGACATGCGTTAGTGTCACATTCGTTCAACCGTTCAAAAGAATCTTTCCAGAAAGTTCACGTTCGTGTGGCATTTGATAACACAATCGAATGAATCTTTTCAGAGAGTTTACGTTCTTGTGACGTTCGTCACAATGTTCGAACGAAAATGCGGAATCAAAAGTTTTTCTTATGCTTTCGAATACTCTTACGTATTTTTCATGCACATGATACATTTTTCCTGAGAAAGAAAAATAATACATGCATCAGAGTTAACATGTAACGTCCCGGTAATCCCGACGACTATTATATTATAGATGACGTAATACATAATATAAATTATGCTCAAGTGTGTATGTGCTCATGGATTACCTTTCGAACATTTGATAAATCAATTGTAGTTCCGATACGAAATTTATCCAATATTTTATTCTGGATAGTCCTTAATATTGGGTCATAACTTTTTCACACGATCTCCGATTTTTTATGCATTTTATATCGTCAAAAATCTAAGACTGAGATCTACAACTTTCGCGTTGGACATTTTTCCAAACTCAAATCATAAGTAAGTTAAAAATTATGATTACCGTATATGCTACAGTAAATTTCGGGGATGATCTAGAATTGGGTGATGTGATCCTATCCTAGCCACTTATTTGCAAACAAAAACCAACCTTATGCACTATAAATAGAAAACACTATTCACCATCTTCTCTTCTCTGAGGGCATGATTTTGGCCCCAAAATAATCAAAACTTTCTTCTTTTTCTCATGCCAAATGGTGAAGGAATATTGATGATTTCAAGTTCTCTTCATGTAAATAAGCTTTTTTTCTTCCTTACTTCCTTTAATCTTGAGTTCATGGCATGAATCTCCTTCCCCCAAATTCACACATGGAAGAACCCTAGAATTCATTTCTTCATTTTAGCTTTGATGAAGTTGTTAGCATGCCTTCCTTTAATCTTAAGTTCATGGCATGAATCTTCTTCCCCCAAATTCACATATGGAAGAACCCTAGAATTCATTTCTTCATTTTAGCTTTAATGAAGTTGTTAGCATACATAATTATTCATTCCATGATAGTATAAGAATGGAATTAACATTATTGTATGAAATGCCTAATTTTTCCCAACATAGGGCATTGGTCGAATTATGTATATAATAGGGGGTTGAATTTCTATTGTTTGATAATGAATGGTTATGGTTTATGAGATGGTAATGTGTTGATATGAGTTTTAAATTATTTGGGAGTTGATAACTCAAAGATACAAATTGAAGCCCTTGACCAAATTATATATGGATGTGTTGGGAATTATATTTTGTGATGGAAGATGTTATAAACATGTTGAAGTGTAGATGTGAGTGTTGGAATTATTTTGAGCAGTGATAATGGAGCTGGTACTTGGCCCTAAAATCGGGCTAACATCGCGAGGCCGATCAGATGGATGTTTTCTGTCTCAAATCTACTAGTGTGGGCGTCACGACGCTCTAGCAGTGAGTCATGACACAAAAGAAACGTTGTGATGCTCAACATTTGGTGTCGCGACCCGAAACTGGAAACGCTTTATACGTTGGTCTGCTTGTATTGCGTCACAACGCACAAGACCCGGCGTCGCGACGCATGACAGAAATAATTTCATTTCATTTCATTTTTAACTTAGGATGTTATAGGTCACCTTAAGGGTCTTGTATCAGCACATGTACACATATTACACCATGTCATAAGCATGATACGCCATGTAGTGATAACAATTAGTTGAATTGAGAAGCTTAGCCAAGTTTTGAAGCATAATTCACGACTTATATCCTAACTAAGTCTATCGGTTATAGATTTTTGGCAGGAATAATAATTTTCTTCGACGAATGGAAGTAGTGCTAGCCAGATTCCAAATCAGTGAGTGGATTTTTCTTTCCAAGTTATAATTTACTTATTTATCATTTATTCAAGACTTACTTTTTAAACTCATAGGGCGTTAGCCGAGTTGATTTTCATTTACATGATGATTAAAAATATTTTGAGAAATTTTGATTATAAAAGTATGATTTTCTTATGATTTGTTGATTGGGGGAAAAACCCAATCTAGAGATTTCTGGAATTGATGGAGATGGATTTGATTTTTTGAGGCATGAGGGAAAAACTCACCTCAAATGTAACTTATGGAATTGACAAATATAACATGTGAACATGTAGAGCAGGACTAGGGAGACGGTGATATGAAACGTCCATATATCCTAGTTCAGGGCTAGGGATGACAAATGCCCCCATACTCTAGATTCAGGGACATGATGGTGGCATGGATTAGGGGACGGCGATACATAACGCCCCAATGTCATGGATTTGCACACCTTGCTCCAGTTCAGTGGCATGTGGGACAACGATACGTAACGTCCCAAGGCCACTAGTTATGAGTATGTAGCGATGGTAAAATTGGGATCCGGACCGAGTCCGGATCCGGAAGTAATTTCATTCCCGGGTCCAGTCCCGGACCTGGGTAAATATACCCGGATCTACCAGGTTCGGATCCGGATATCCGGTTTACTATTTTTTTAATTTTTTTTAAATTCTTAATTGTATTATTTTATATTTAAATTTGGATTTTGTCAATTTTATTAGTTTTATTTCAATTTTTTTATTTTTTAATTATATTATATTATATATTTATATATATATGCATATTATTTTGTATTTTTCATTATATTTTAATTTATTTTTTATTTTTTATTTTTTATTTTTTTGGAACTGGGTCTATCCAGGCCGGACACATGCGAACCCGGGTCCACATGGGTCTATTCGGGCCGGACACATGCGAACCCGGGTCCGGATCCGGATTCGCCCGGATCCATGTGGACCCAGGCCGGGTTCGGGTCTTATTGCCATGCCTAGGCGTATGGGAGGACATCGATACATAACGCCTTCATACGTCAGGTTTTCTACATATTTCCAGAGACAGGTTTTCAGAGATATGATTTTCAGAAAAGATATTTTATAAAAGAGTTTTCAAGAGAAACTATTTTATAAGAATTTCAGAGTTTTTCATACATAAATGATTTCTAGAAAAGTATTGCAGAAGCGATTTGTTTTCAGATTAAAAAAAGAGTTTTCAGAAAAGATAGTTACCTTGAAATGATTTCAGTTTTAGAATAATGAATATTCATAAAGTATTTCAGTTTTCATTTTAAACTGTCCACTCACTAGGTCGTTCAAACGATCTAACCCCCTACTCAATATTTTTATTTTGTAGGTTTACCCGGAGGACGGGCTCGAGATGATGGATACTGATGGTAGTCACTAAGGTATTTGAGTCTGACACTCTCAAAAAGTAATTATTTACTCCCAAGTATAAGAGTGTCGAAGTAATAAAATAACCCGGTAAGTCCGGGGTCGATCCACAGGGAATAGATTTAGTAAAATAAAATAAAAATTTGATTAAAAATAAAGAGACTTGATTTGTTTAAAGTGATTGGATAATTTTAAATTGGAATACAACAACAAAATAAAATATTAGAGTTAGAGGATTCACTTTTAATATTTTAAATATAGAAATCTCAGTTTTTATAATATATAAATTGTCATTATTACCTAATTAATTTATTTCAGGAATTAATTATGCCAAAATATATAAAACTAGCCTTAAAGGCGGTGATAATTTTGGTCTATAAAAAGTCCAGTTAGGTACTCAATTATGCTAAATAAATTAAACCAGTCATATAGGCGGTATCAGAGTTTGTCAATAATTAATTCAGATTTAAATCAAATATTAATTATTAGATTATAATTTATATATTATAATATAAGTGAGATTAATCTATATTTTCATTTTAAAAGTTTCACCATTTTCCCTATCAAAAAGAAATTAGCTACTCATAATTTGAATAAAAACATACATAATTTTATTTCTGAAAAAAAAATTACAAGAAAAATAAAACACACAAGACACTCTCCCCAATTCTATAGAGAATTCAGAGAAAATATGAAGATTGAAGGTTGAACATCATCTAATTTATAGAGGAAGCTCAGCCTTCATAGTTGCAAAAGTGCAATTTTAAAAGACAATTACTTTATAATTGTCAAGATGGAGAGGCATCCACCGAAAGTGGATGTGACCCTCCACCAATTCGTTTTTTTTTTTTTTTTGAATTTGAAAATAATAATTACATATGAAATATTTTAGATTATTTGTCAATTTCGGTCTTGAAAACGTCAGAATTCGAAAATCTTATGAACATCAAAGTTGTAGATCTTTGAGTCTTCTTTCATCTAAAACTTGAATCACCTTAATCCGATATCGGATTAAAAATTTATGGCCAAAATACGAACATTGCATAGGGCTGGAATTTCCGAAGTTGTACACTGTTAGAACACCATATTAAGTTTATGGCCTCCAAAATTCAAATATCAAGTCCATTTTTCTAGATATGCATCCAAATTATTATTTCACATGCATGAAAGATAAAAATGACAAGAAAAATATTTAAAACATAAATTAATTATTATGTTAAATTAAGGGGATAAATGAAACTACAAGTGTAAAATGATTGATTTTTCTTTTAATAAATGTGCATTTTTCAGTGTTTATCACAACCCCCCCCCCCCCAAACCAGCTTAATACTAGCCCCTATTAATTTAAGAGAAAAACTTTGGAAATAAAAATTCTTTTCCAAATTAATAATTATTTTATTTCTTTCAAAATGATCAAACAAGTAGATTCTCTTGTACTTTTTACCTTTCTTACATACACACATAAAACAATGTATTGATCAATTCATTGTGCCCACAATATCTACAGGTCTCGTTGAAAATAGAGTAATATTTTTGTCCTAAAATTATATTAGAGTTCACATTTTTTGGCAATGAAAGTTTATTTATAGATAAAAATAGATTTTTTTTAAGATAATGATGCATTTTTAATCCTCGTAATGAGCTTTATGCCAGTGACTCACAAACCAGTTTGCTTTAGGGCATTAGGTGTTAAGACACCCCTACAGACTTAATTGCTCGGATCTCAAATATTAAAAAGAAAAAAGTGTCTGATTTCCTTAAACTTTATCTTTAACCCATGTAACGAGCTTTATGTTAGTGACTCCCAGACCAGTTGACCTTACGGACACTTAGTGTTAAAACACTCATATAGACTTAATTGTTCGAGTTAAAGAGGCTACGAAATCGAACTTATTCACACTTTTTTTTTACAACTCAAGCTCTATCATTTTACGCGAATAATCACTGTTTACTGAGGCAAGATGTCTGATTACTAAGTAAGAGCATGGTTAGATTTTTTTTTAATAAAAACACTAATTCCATAAATTTTAGATGCTACCTCCAACAAACTAGAGAATTGAATATTACAAAATTTTCACTTAAAACCCATGTTTATATGTTACCGCGTATGTTGATAATGTCTGTCAGATGAGCATATGAAGATCAAATTTAATCAAAGTTATGGAGAATTCACAAATTTAAATGATTCAAAAAGAAATTAACAAAAATAACATGTTGCGAAATATTTTGAGATACATCTCAGGAGCAAAAACTCCTTACACTGCCATCTCCGAACAATAATTCCACTTGGTTAATAAAAAAATTATTGTTATTTTGTGTGTATTTTTTTTTTGAAAATACACAAAAGAAAACCAACACAAAACATTTTTTTCCACATACAGAATAACAACAAAGCAAAAATAACATAAAAGAAAACTTTTTTTAACGAAAAACACAACAAGGAAATATAAAAATAAAAACTATCTAGTCAACTATCTCATCCCCCAACCCGTTTATGACATTGTCCCTAATGTCTGAAAAAGAAGAAGTAGAGTTTAGAAGACATCACCTGGTTTATGTGGAATTGATAATTGAAAATACGACTATTTAAAACAAAAAATTACAGATTAAGATTCAAGTCCACTATACGCTTCTTGCACGATCGTTAACAGACCAGTTCAACTTGGAAAGAATGAGGTCAATTTTTGGTTCATAAGCTAAAAGTTGGTCAGTTAAATCATCGATTTTTCTTGCAATTAGGAAGATATCTTTTACCGGTTTTGAAATAAACTCATTCTTTTGGCATCCTCAAGAAATAGAAAAAGAAAATCGAAAAATCCACCAATATTAAGTAGTCCAATGGGTTGACGCAACTGTGAATATTTCTTCTAACGTGCCAACCCACCTGGTAAAACAATAAAAGTGTCAGCATGATTGATCATTTCAGTAAGTCTTTCAGACATACGTGAGACAATTTATTCTTCTTCATTTTATTTTTTGATGATGTTTTACTCTGTCAAAGGTTTTGGAATGATCCCCAAAACTTGATTGCCACATATTTGCACGGCCTTTGAAACACATTCGATCAGTCCAAGATTGCCAGCGCCATATACTAATTGCATGTTTCTTTTCGCCATAACTCTACCCAATTCTTTTGCAGCCTCAAAAAATTCTGGTTTAGTTTCAGAGCTAGTTCAATAAAACACACAAATATTAATAACTCATCTTCTTGAAGTTGTCTCCATTTTATTCTCTCTCTTATCTGGATGGGGTGAAGAGAGAAATGATGAGCTATATTTATGGATCCTGAAAAATGGTGAGTAATAAAAGTACTAGTACCTGCAAAATGATAATAGTCAGATGAACAATAAACTGAATCATGCAAGTTAAAAAGTTAGATACTGTCGGCATAAGTAGTGAATTAAAGTAAATCAAAACAGAAATTTAAGTAAAGGAAATCAAAGTAATTAAAACAATATGTACTAGTAGTTGTGATTGTGGCTCACATATTCCTCTGGTTTTACGTCCAGTAACGGCTTGAACGCCCTTCTATAGGTCGATGATAGGCTTTTCATCCAATTTTCTTATAAATTGGCAAACATGGTCTTTTAAAGTCAGATTCTCGAGACTATATTGTTGTCTTTCTTTTTGAAATTGTGTATGCAAATTGTGAATTACTCGATGAACATGTCCATTAGGATGCGTCTCAAGAGTCAATGATATATCATCTAAAGACTCCTTACCCAAGCCATCTTTAATCAATTGAATTTTATCTTTGCAATTGTCAAACCTCATTCCTAAAGAACGACAACAAGTGTTACACGTCCAACTTGCACTTTTATAACAAATACCTAATTGTTTAGCTCTTCGTTTCTTACTATAGGTGCTGTAAGAAATGAAAGAGTCAGATGACTCACCTGCCAAGAAAACTCTTACTTCAATTACCCAACGAATATCATTAGAAATACCATAGATCATAAGAAGCCTCATTTTTTCGGTGCGTGCTTTGTAAATTTTCATCAGAGCATTTTTGGGGGAGAGAAGAAAAATATTTGTGGAGTTTTACAAGAGTTTCTTCCATGCCTTGATTGTAGGGTATCAGTAATTTTAGGAAACTGAAATAACTGAATTAGAGTCACGGAATACCATTATCTATTATTTAACAAGGGTGCAAGATTCTAACAAAAAAAATGAAAAAGATAAAAAAAAATATTGCAAAGTTCAAGAAAAATAAATGTTAGACAAATACAAAAGAAAATAAAATACATCAATTACAGTACATTGGATTTGAAAGGAAAAAAGATTATTGAAAATATTAACACTCCGAAAATGGTTTCAGACGTTGTCCATTAACTTTAAATACATCATCATCCATAGGATTCTCAATGCCAATAGCACCATATGGATAAACGTGTTTCACAATAAATGGGCTATTCCATTTGGATTTCAATTTTCCAGGAAATAAATGAAGACGAGAATTATAAAGCAACATTTTTTGACCAATTTCAAATGTTTTTCGTGAAATTCGACTGTTATGAAAGGCCTTAATTTTAGCTTTAAGAATTTTAGCATTCTCATATGAATCATTCATTAACTCTTCAAGTTCATTTAATTGTAGTTTAAGCACATGACTAGCATTTTCAAGGTTTGAATTGAATACTTTAATAGCCCAATATACCTTATTCTCAAGTTCTACAGGCAAATGACAAGGTTTTCCATAAACTAGATGATAAGGAGACATTTCCAAAGATGTTTTGAAAGCTGTTCTGTATGCCCAAAGTGCATCATTCAGTCGAAAAGACCAATCTTTGCGATTTGGGTTGATCGTTTTTTCCAAAATTTGTTTGATTTCCTTATTTGCTAGTTCAACTTGGCCATTTATCTGAGAGTGATAGGAGGTAGAAACTTTATGTGTAACTACATATTTTTTCATTAAGGACTCAAAAGGCCTGTTATAAAAATATTTACCTACATCACTAATAATGGCCCGAGGGATTCCAAATTGACTAAAAATATTTTCTTTTAAAAATTTAATCACAGTTTTGTGATCATTGTTTTGATAAGGGATCGCCTCAACCTATTTTAAGACATAACCAACTGCAACTAAAATATATAAAAATCCAAATGAATGTGAAAATGGACCATGAAATTTATTCCCCAACCATCAAAGATTTTAATGACAATGATGGGATTTAAAGGCATCATGTTTCTTTTTGAAATAGATCCTAACTTTTGACAATTCTCGTAAGTTTTACAAAAGCATGAGTATCTTTAAAAATAGTGGGCCAAAAAAATCCACATTGTAAGATTTTTACAACGGTTTTCTGATATGAGAAATGACCTCTACATGCTTCTGAATGACAAAATTGAATAACACCACTTATCCCACTGTCTGGTATGCATCGTCGAAAAATTTAATCAGGGCAATACTTGAACTGATATGGATCATCCCAATAGAATCTTTTGATTTCGGTCAAAAATTTCTTCTTATCTTGATGGCTCCAATATGGAGGTATTTTTCCTATTGCAAGAAAATTGACAATATTAGCATAACAAGGCATTGTATTTACATAAAATAAAAATTCATCAGGAAAATAGTCATTGATAGGAGTTGTATCAATTGATGACTCATTTGTCAGTCTCGATAAATGATCTGCAATCACATTCTCTGCTCTTTTTTGTCTTTGATTGTGAGATTGATTCCTAAATTAATAAATCCACCGAAGTAATCTTAGCTTTGCATTTTGTTTAGACATCAAATAACTAATAGTAGCATGATCAAAATAAATAACATTGAAGAACCAATTAAATATGATTGAAATTTATCCAATGCAAATATTACAACACGTAGTTATTTTTTTGTGGCAGTGTAATTCATTTTTACACTGTTTAAAGTTCTACTTGCGTAATTTATTACATGCATCTTACCTTCTTTTCTATGTCCTAACACTGCACCAACTGCATAATCACTAGCATCACACATTAGCTCAAAAGGTAAAGACCAATCAGAGGATTGCATGATAGGAGTAAAAGTTAAAAGATTGATAATCTTTTCGAATAATTTTTGACATTCTTATGTCCTTTCAAATATTGCATCTTTTACTATGAGGTTGTACAAGGGTATGGATATGATATTAAAATTTTTGATGAACCTCCTATAAAATCCCACATGTCCTAAGAAAGAACGGATTTCCCTGATTGTTTTTGGTAATGGCAATTTAGAGATTACCTCTATTTTTTCCTTTTCAACCTCAATACTTTTAGATGACACAAGGCGTCCCAAAATAATTCCTTAATTAATCATGAAATGACATTTTTCCCAGTTTAACACAAGTCATTTTTCTTCACATCTTTTCAGAATATTTCCCAAATTATTCAAGCAATTATCAAATGAATTCCTAAAAACAGTTATATCATCCATAAAGACCTCTAAACAGTGTTCAACCATGTCACCAAATATAGGGGTGAGCAAAATCAGATTCGATTCTGGTTCCGCATGGAACCGGAACCTACCCAGAAAAAATCGGTTCCTAACTAAGTGGAACCGAAACCTACCTAATTAAATAGGGTACCATATTATTCGGTTCCAATTCGGTTCTGATCCGGTTCTGAATTGCCCTATTTATATAACATTGCCAAACTTTAAAAATGTAATTATTTATCACACGTGAATAAAATATTGCATAATATTCTTAGCAATTGTTTGTCCATATATAAATATTACATAAATACAAGTTATAGATTGCAAGGCCATTTTCTGAGACAAACACCTAAAGAAATCAGTGTGAATTAATGACATTAAAGAAAAGAAAAAATACAAAGCAGCACCAGAGGTTTATATGTATGTATGACAAAAAATGACGACGTGTATGTATGACAGTATGTATGATGAAAACTACAAAGCACTGCTGGTTAAATATTGACTTAAATATTGAAAGTGTGAATGTACTTATATGTATGTATGACAAAAAAATGATGACGTTTTGAGTTAAATCTAGTCTAAATTTGGTTCTACATTCGGTTATTAAATTCGGTTCTAAATTCGATTCTGGTTCCGATTCTATGGTCCGATTCCGATTATTTTGGAATCAGAACCGGACCGGTTAAAAATCGATTACTTCTATTAGGAACTAGAACCGGACCGATTCCAGTTCCAAACCCGGATAACCAGTCCGGTTCCAACCGGTTCCGGTACTCACCCCTAATTAAATATGTTTAACATGCATCGTTGGAATGTTGCTGGTACATTACAAAGTCCAAAAGGTATTTTCCTAAATGTAAATGTTCCAAATAGACATGTGAATGTGGTATTTTCCTGATCTTCTAAAGAAATGGGAATTTGATAATAACATGAGTAACCATCAAGAAAACAATAGTAGGGAAGTCCTGCTACTCTTTCTAAATGGTAAAGAGAAATGATCTTTTATAGTGGCATCATTTAGTTTTAGTCAATGCACATACACCAACTAGATAAAATTCAAGTTGGAATTAATTCTCTTTTATCATTTCTCACAACAGTTATTCCAGACTTTTTAGGCACATCTTGTGTAGGACTTACCCACTGACTATCAGAGCTAGGGTAGATAATGCCTACATCAAGAAGTTTAAGGAATTCTGTTTTTACCACTTTTTTCATGTGAGGGCTCAATCTTCTTTGAGGTTGATGATATGTCATAGCATTATCTTCTAAATGTATTCTGTGTGTACAATTCAATGGATTAATGCCTTTTATGTCTCTTAAAGTCTATCCAATTGTCAGTTTATGTTCTTTCAACACATTTAACAACTTACATTCTTGATTGCTTGTGAGGGAAGCAGAAATTACCACAAGGTAAGTTTGTTCGTCTCCAAGAAATGCATACTCCAATCCTTCTAGCAAAGTCTTTAACTCCAATTTGGGTGCTTCCTCATTTTTTTCTTCCTCTGCTCTTAGTTCCTCAAAATTTTATTTTCCTCCATCGTCTTCCAGTACCTGTGTAGAAAAAAGTGAAAACTCATGAGGAATATCCAAATTTAATTACAAACTTGATTCAAGAAAATTAGTAGTATAAATTTTCATGGGATCAAATAAACTCCACTTAATATGTTCCTCCAAAATTGGTTCAATTAGTTTTATGCTTTCGTTTTTACTGTTCTCATCATATAGTTGTTTGCACATATTAAAAACATTCATATTGTCAAAATAAAAATTCACGATTCCATTCCTACAATTAATTAAATCAATAGTTGTTGCTAAAAATGGACGACCAAGTATTACAGGTATTGGCTTATAACAGTCTGCTACATGTTGTATTTTCAAGACAATAAAATCCATGGAGTATATGAATTTATCGACTTGTAATAACACGTCTTCCATAATTCATTTCGGTACTTTGACTGATCTATCGGCAAGTAAAAGAGAAGTTGAAGTTGGTTTTAACTCGCCAATATTAAGTTGTTGGTAAACCGAAAAATGGAAGCAAATTAACACTAACTCCAAGATCAAATAAAACATGTTTAATTTTTTGATTTCCAATAATACAAGAAATAGTTGGATAACCAGGGTCCTCGTATTTTAATGCATTATTGGTTGAGAGAATAGAACTTACATGTTCAGCTAGAAAAGCTTTCTTTTTTACCTGATTTTTTTTAACGGTGCACAAGTCTTTCAGAAATTTGGCATAAGATGGTATCTGTTGAATGACATCTTACAAAGAAATATTGACTTGTACATGTTTGAATATTTCATATATCTTTGGGGAATGGTTCAATTTCTTTATTTTTAATACCTATGGAAATGAAGGTGCATGAGAAAAATTATTATTGTAGGACACAGAATGTTGACGACGCTGTTCTAGGCTCGCAGCCTAGTTGGGAGTACGGGATAGTCCACGAGGGAACTAAACCGGAGAAATAACATGGAGTCGCCACCCGGTGTGAACCGGGACAAAGATTTAAGGCCGCACTCACCCCTCGCAAGGGAAGACCTCAAACCTTTGGGTTCAGAATGGTCCCTTACTTATGTCACTTGTGATGGTATAATTTCTGTAATAAATCAACCGAGTCTATTCAACAATCATGCTCAAGGGTACTTGGTTCTAATGTGCATTCGCTAAATAAATCCTAATCTAAGTTTGCATGCTTGAAAGTAAGTCTTTGAACGGCAAACAAGATATCACACATTGAGCATATTGAACCATCAAAACAAAATGACCAATAACTATTCAAATAAACATAAATTAAATGAAATATCATGCGTAAAAAGAACATAATCATGCTTTAGAAATTAAATAGCAAAACCAAATTAAATCATACTTCAAATAATAAATAAATAACCTATAAACTCTAACATGCTCAAATACACGTTTGGATGGTACGAAACATGTGTCTCTTGAGTGGCACGTGGCGTTGTATCCCGAGTACAAACCGCACTACCGTCCATTCGGAATCGGCTACAGAGTTTACGTCCGGGTTTCCATCCTATATACCATAAAAAGGAATACACGTTCCGCCCATCCAACAATCACATCATGCCTCATACGACTCTCACGCAATAATATTTTTAAAATAAATAAAATAAATGAAAGGTAGTAAGTAACAAAGTGGCCTCAGGTCTAACCTCTTTTGTCGTCTCACGAAAGGGCGTTACACGTTCGTTGGAAGGGTGAATGATCTGTAACTTTTCCGGTTCATGAACTCAATGTTTTTCCTCCATGTTTTGCTATTCGGGCTGCTGTTTTCACTTCATTTCGCTGCTATTTTTTTGCTGTGTTTTAGGCTACTGTTTTGGTAATTTATGGACTATTATTGTTGTGTTAAAGGGGGTAAAGGGGCTGCGGTTTAGAGGGCAGTTTTGGGGACTGTTTTGGACAGTTTTTGGGTGTTTATTTGGGTAGTTTCAGTACAGTTTTTTGTAGGGTTTCAAGGCTGTGTTGTGCGTGAAATCAAGGGGCTATGAAGGTTGAGTGGACGTGAGCAGATTGTGGGGTAAAGGGGCTGGTTTTTACATGTGCATGGGCTGCATGGATGAGGCTATGTGGCGTGAAGGTCAGGTTGTTGAATGGGTTACGTGAAGGAGGGCAGTTTGTCACGCATGCAGGCTGCATTGAGCGTGGGCTGCAGCTTGTACGTTGAAGGTGTCGAGTGGTGCTGTTGAGGGAAAAGTGATCAATGAAGGCTGGGGTATGTGTGAGTGAGTGATGCAGTATAGTTTATGAGTGATTTGGTATCTCAATGAGGGGCTGGTTAAGAGAGCCGAGAGGGGACCTGTTATCGTGCAGGCAGGCTGGTTCGTGAAGAATACAGAAGCTTATGGATTTGTGCGTGAAGGGTTTTTTACGGTTTTGAGAGAGAAGGCTGTGCGAGAGAGAGGCAGTCAGTGGTTTGTGCTTGATCTGTGACGTGAATTGGCTTAGGGTTCTTTGAGTTGTATAGTCGTGAACTGGCTGTGACGAGTGGGTATGTTTGGTTCGGTTTGGCAGTTAAGGGCGTGAAGGTAATTGAAATGAGGGGCAGGGCTATACGTTGAATAGAGTTTATGAGAGACTGGCCGTGAGATGCATGGACCTGGCTTGAGGGTTTAGTCATGGGTTTTGAGAATGGTTTGCATGCAGGATCGTTAGATGGGTGGAGCGACTAGACTAGGGTTTTCTGTTTGTGCTAGGGTTCTTTTCGATTGTCGTGGAGTGTAGCAGGCATAAGGGTTATTTGAATCAGAAGGCAGGGAGAGAGATGAGAGGCTAAGAGAGATGGATAGTGAGGGAGGCCAATAGGGTTTATTGTTTTGTGTGTTTTTTTGGTGTGAATCTGCCAGCCAGGGTTTGAAAGGTGGGGTTAAGGGTTCTTTATATAGGCCAAGGGATGGGCAATCCTTATTTGGGTAGGAAGAGGATTTGTGTATTAATTAGGAGATATCTTTTAATTTAGTATGTGATAGGGAAATCTTTTAATTTGGGGAAGTGATTTATGTATTTTAGGAAAGGGATTTAATTTCATTTGTGATTTTAATTTAATTGTGATTTAATTAATTTGTGATTTTAATTTAATTTAATTCAAGTTTAAGTTTAATTTAATTGTTTTAATTTAATTTATGACTGTATTTTAAATGTTTTAATTATTTAATTTGTAAGATGTTTTTTTTTAATATTTTAATTATTTTTGAAAGTGATTTAATGGGTTTGGTGTGTTTTAAAATAGATGTCCAACAAGCGAACCCGAAGCGAAACAAGCGAGTTAATCCGACCTAAATGCTAATTTCCAACTTTGCCCTTCCGACGTCTGTTTCCCGCGGCTTTCACAATCAAAGAGGTAGTGTCTCCATACGAGACTCATCATCGGGACTTATATGCAAAAATGCAGTGCCTATAGTCGCCCTCACTTTGATGGGACTTGTGCAGTGTGTGACAATGACAATCCTATCAAAGTACGTGCAATGCATTTTCACTTACCTGGCTCGCCAGCTGTCACCTGGTTTGCCTGTTGCTCTGAACTGAATTTGATGGCGTGCCATTCCTGGCGCGCTAAACCTCGTACCTAGGGCGTCGCAATAGTCCATAATTCTTCACGATAGTCCACGGTAGTCCTCGGTAGTAAACATAATCCACGATAGTCCACGGTAGTCCACAACACTTCACGATAGTCCACGGTAGTCAATATAATCCACGGTAGTCCATAACACTTCACGGTAGTCCACTGTAGTTCACGGTAGTCCACAACACTTCACGGTAATCCACGGTAGTCCACAACACTTCACGGTAATCCACGGTAGTCCACATAATCCACGGTAGTCCACGGTAGTCCTCGGTAGTCCACATAATCCACTGTAGTCCATGGTAGTCCACGGTAGTCCACAACACTTCACGATAGTCCACGGTAGTCCTCGGTAGTCCATATAATCCTCATAATCCGCATAGTCCACATGCCGTACCTGGCGTGCTAAACCCTGTACCTAGGGTGTCGCGGTAGTCCACAATAGTCCACATGTCGTACCTGGCATGCTAAACCCCGAACCTAGGGTGTCGCAGTAGTCCACAATAGTCCACATGTCGTACCTGGCGTGCTAACTCCGTACCTAGGGTGTCGTAGTGGTCTGAATGCCATATCTGGCGTGCTAACCCCGTACCTATGGTGTCGCAGTGACGTCTCCGTACCTAGAGAGCCATAAATATCTGAATGCTAACCCCGTACCTCGGGTGTCGCGGTGACGTCTCCGTACCTAGAGAGCCACAAATGTCTGAGTGCTAACCTCGTACCTAGGGTGTTGCGGTGACATCTCCGTACCTAGAGAGCCACAAATATCTGAGTGCTAACCCCGTACCTAGGGTGTCGTAGTGTGATATCTCCATACCCGGAGTGCCGTACCTGGCAAAACTGATCTGATGTCTCCATACCTGGAGTGTCGTATCTTGATGAACTGATCTGATGTCTCCATACCCGGAGTGCCGTACCTGGCAAAACTGATACTGAACCAATGTGGGCCTCGCCCCCAGCGTGCCATACCCGGCAAGACTGATACTGGTGCTAATGTGGGCCTCACCCCCATAGTTCCATATCCGGCAAAACTGATACTAGTGCTAATATGGGCATCGCCCCCGGACTGATGCTGATGTGGGCCTCGGCCCAAACTGATACTGATATGGGCCTCACCCCCATGCTGATACTAATGTGGGCCTCAACCCTGTGATTCATTCCGTGGATTCATTCCAAATTCTGACGACGTGGGCCTCGGCCCTGAGATTCATTCCCTGGATTCATTCCAAATTCTGACGTCGTGGGCCTCGGCCCTGGGATTCATTCCCTGGATTCATTCCAAATTCTGACGTCGCGGGCCTCGGCCCTTGGATTCATTCCAAATTCTGACGTCGTGGGCCTCGGCCCTAGGATTCATTCCCTGGATTCATTCCAAATTCTGACGACGTGGGCCTCGGCCCTAGGATTCATTCCCTGGAGTCATTCCAAATTCTGACGACGTGGGCCTCGACCATGGGATTCATTCCCTGGATTCATTCCAAATTATGACGACGTGGGCCTCAGCCCTGGGATTCATTCCCTAGATTCATTCCAAATTCTGACGACGTGGGCCTCGGCCCTGGGATTCATTCCCTGGATTCATTCCAAATTCTGACGACCTGGGCCTCGGCCCTGGGATTCATTCCCTGGATTCATTCCAAATTCTGAAGTCGTGGGCCTCGGCCCCTGGATTCATTCCAAATTCTGACGACGTGGGCCTCGGCCCTGGGATTCATTCCCTTGAGTCATTCCAAATTCTGACGTCTCCGTACCTAGAGAGTCATAAACTGATACTAGTGCTAATATGGGCATCGCCTCCTAACTGATGCTGATGTGGGCCTCAGCCCAAACTGATACTGATATGGGCCTCACCCCCATGCTGATACTGATGTGGGCCTCAACCCTGTGATTCATTCTGTGGATTCATTCCAAATTCTGACGACGTGGGCCTCAGCCCTGAGATTCATTCCCTGAATTCATTCCAAATTATGACATCGTGGGCCTCGCCCTGGGATTCATTCCAAATTCTAACGTCGTGGGCCTGGGATTCATTCCCTGGATTCATTCCAAATTCTGAAGTCGTGGGCCTCGGCCCTGGGATTCATTCCAAATTCTGACGACGTGGGCCTCAGCCCTGGGATTCATTCCCTGGATTCATTCCAAATTCTGACGACGTGGGCCTCGGCCATGGGATTCATTCCAAATTCTGACGACGTGGGCCTCGGCCATGGGATTCATTCCCTGGATTCATTCCAAATTCTGACGACGTGGGCCTCGGCCTTGGGATTCATTCCCTGGATTCATTCCAAATTCTGACGACGTAGGCCTCGGCCCTGGGATTCATTCTCTGGAGTCATTCCAAATTCTGACGATGTGGGCCTCGGCCATGGGATTCATTCCCTGCATTCATTCCAAATTCTGACGTCGTAGGCCTCGGCCCTGGGATTCATTCCCTGGATTCATTCCAAATTCTGATGTCGTAGGCCTCGGCCCTGGGATTCATTCTCTGGATTCATTCCAAATTCTGACGACGTGGGCCTCGGTCCTGGGATTCATTCCCTAGATTCATTCCAAAACTATACTGATGTGGGCCTCGGCCCTAGGATTCATTCCTGAAACTGATGCTGATAATACGGGCTTCAACCCTGGGACTCATCCCTAAACTACTACTGATATGGGCCTCGCCCCCATACTGACACTGATATGGGCCTCGCCCCAAAACGGATACTGATATGGGCCTCGCCCCCATACTGACACTGATGTGGGCCTCGCCCCAGAACTGATACTGATATGGGCCTCGCCCCTGGGATTCATCCCCAAAACTACTACTCATATGTTACAGATTCTGGTTGGCTTGTCTTTGCCGCTTTCTCTTTTTCTTCTTTGAAACCTGGGAATACAAAACAAAACAAACGAAAAAAAATGCAAACTATGTTACGTGTGTGCATGCTTGCATGAATGAATTTCCTATTCCGCTGGGTTAGGTCTTCCGCTAGTTCTCCAGGTGATTACTCAGTCTTCTCTCTGGTCTCATGGCTCAATTTCTTATTATTCTTCTTATTCACGGGGTGGTAGACTGGTCGCTCCCAGTCTTGATCTAGCTTTCTGTTCTCCGTTATTTGCACTTGGTCAAGATGAACCACATGGCGGGGCCTTCCATATCATTATACTATATGCTACGAAATAGTCCCAATAGTTATACATATTATCGTCCTCAAGGAATGCCCAGTAATGAAACCAGAGAACATTCAAAACACTCAATGTAACTCAAATATGAGTTTTTAAATAAATGATCTATGCCAGACTCAAAGTGTGTGTGTGCAAAGGTTCTTTCACAGCTTAATCCTTAGGTAAGCTAACTCGATGATTTCGTTTCAAAAATCGGGATCGATGGGTCAAACCAACCTAGATATCTCAATTATGCCTGCGGTTGCTTTTCAGTGCTCAATGTGGTATGGTTTTCTTTCTTTTCCTTTTTCTCTCATTTTTTCTTTTCATTTTGAACTTCATTTTTTTCTTTTCTCTTTTTTTTTTCTTTTCATTTTTTTTTCATTCGTTGACACACCTACCTTTAAGGTAGCATTTCTCCTCATGGTGGTCCTAATACTTGCCCATGGGTAGCTTCACACTTATCGGTTATAGGCGGTCTATTTTTTTTTACTTTAGAGACTTTATTTTATTTTCAATCATACCACACATCATAACATAAACAAATTAGGATAGACATCTAAGCAAATGGTCATTCACCGACCTACAATTTCTTCAACTAGTCACTTTGCCAACTACTCAGGTTTTCACTACTAAGAACCATAATCAAGTGCTTACGAGTCTAACATAGATCAATCACTCAAAGTATCAGATAAAAGCACGTCAAGAGTTTATCGTTTCTAAGGTTTCGCCCTAAAGCAATCAATTTCATCATTGGACTTATGTCTAGCTATCAAGGACTAAAAACAAACAAGTTATTTTTTTCCTTTTCTCAAAGGCCCCCCCAATGGTCTTTCTATCCTTGCCGTAAGGTTTTCTGTTTCTCGATTTCATTTTCCGCAATATCCATGTTTGCTAAACTCTTTTTGTCAAATCTCTCTTTTTTTCTCTAACCCAACGGATATCTATGATGGCTTTTAAGACACGGGGTTAACATGATGCGTGTATGCATGAGATGCATGAGATACGTGCGATATATGAGATATAATATGCATGTGTTTATCGAAGCATAAAGGGGTGGCTCCTACAGGATATACAACTATGGTTCACATATGGGTTTACGGGAGTGCGGACAAAGGCTCTCGCTGACGAAGATTTGCCCACAACTAGGACTCCCCACTCAAGGGTTCAAGCAACCAAGTGAGCGCACCCTTTTTATACCTTACGGTACGTGCCAACGAGTTATGGTGTGTGATTAACTGTCGAATGGATTTCTCGTTGTAGATTCCCCAGAGAGATGGTAGAGCGAGGCTCTCTTAAGTACCCAAGCCTCTTAGGCTCTTATCGCTTGGTGACAGGAATAAACAACGAGCCCTCCAAACTAGTCTATCACAACAAGCTACGGGTAATGATTATCTAGGTGTCTTCACAGCTTTTCCTCGAAAGGTAGTGAATGAAGGAAGACACCCAACCATCACCTAGCTTTAACAAATCCTTTGATTAACCTCATCAACCCACTATAGAAACGATCAATTAAAGCACAAATTATACACAGCAAAATATTCTTCATCCCCAGTGGAGTCGCAAGACTGTAGGACACATAATGTTGACGACGCTATTCTAGGCTCGCAGCCTAGTTGGGAGTACGGGATAGTCCATAAGGGAAATAAACCGGAGAAATAACATGGAGTCGCCACCCGGTGTGAACCGGGACAAAGATTTAAGACCGCACTCACCCCTCGCAAGGGAAGACCTCAAACCTTTGGGTTCGGAATGGTCCCTTACTTATGCCACTTTTGATGATATAATTTGTGTAATAAATCAACCGAGTCTATTCAACAATCATGCTCAAGGGTACTTGGTTCTAATGTGCATTCGCTAAATAAATCCTAATCTAAGTTTGCATGCTTGAAAGTAAGTCTTTGAACGGCAAACAAGATATCACACATTGAGCATATTGAACCATCAAAACAAAATGACCAATAACTATTCAAACATAAACATAAATTAAATGAAATATCATGCGTAAAAAGAACATAATCATGCTTTAGAAATTAAATAGCAAAACCAAATTAAATCATACTTCAAATAATAAATAAATAACCTATAAACTCTAACATGCTCAAATACATGTTTGGATGGTACGAAACATGTGTCTCTTGAGTGGCACGTGGCGTTGTATCCCGAGTACAAACCGTACTATCGTCCATTCGGAATCGGCTACGGAGTTTACTGTCCGGGTTTCCATCCTATATACCATAAAAGGGAATACACGTTCTGCCCATCCAACAATCACATCATGCCTCATACGACTCTCATGCAATAATATTTTAAGAATAAATAAAATAAACGAAAGGTAGTAAGTAACAAAGTGCCCTCAGGTCTAACCTCTTTTTTCGTCTCACGAAAGGGCGTTACATGTCCGTTGGAAGGGTGAATAATCCGTAACTTTTCCGGTTCACGAACTCAATGTTTTTCCCGCTGTTTTGCTGTTCGGACTACTGTTTTCACTTCATTTAGCTGCTATTTTTTGCTGTGTTTTAGGCTACTGTTTTGGTAATTTATGAACTATTATTGCAGTGTTAAATGGGGTAAAAGAGCTGCGGTTTAATGCGGTTTAGAGGGCAGTTTTGGAGACTGTTTTGGACAGTTTCTGGGTGTTTATTTGGGTAGTTTCAGAACAGTTTTTTGTAGGGTTTCAGGGCTGTATTGTGCGTGAAATCAAGGGGCTATGAAAGTTGAGTGGACGTGAGCAGATTGTGGGGTAAATGGGCTGGTTTTTACGTGTGCATGGGCTGCATGGATGAGGCTATGTGGAGTGAAGGTCAGGCTGCTGGATGGGTTACGTGAAGGAGGGCAGTTTCTCACGCATGCAGGCTGCATTGAGCGTGGGCTGCGGCTTGTGCGTTGAAGATGTCGAGTGGTGCTGTTGAGGGAAAAGTGATCAATGAAGGCTTGGGTATGCGTGAGTGAGTGATGCAGTATAGTTTAGGAGTGATTTGGTGTCTCAATGAGGGGCTGGTTAAGAGAGCCGAGAGGGGAGCTGTTATCATGCAGGCAGGCTAGTTCGTGAAGAAGGCAGAAGCTTATGGATTTGTGCGTGAAGGGTTTTTTACGGTTTTGAGAGAGAAGGTTGTGCGAGAGAGAGGTAGTCAGTGGTTTGTGCTTGATCTGTGACGTGAATTGGCTTAGGGTTCTTTGAGTTGTATAGTCGTGAACTGGCTGTGACGAGTGGGTTTGTTTGGTTCGGTTTGGCAGTTAAGGGCGTGAAGGTAATTGAAATGAGGGGCAGGGCTATACGTTGAATAGAGTTTATGAGAGAGTGGCCGTGAGATGCATGGACCTGGCTTTAGGGTTTAGTCATGGGTTTTGAGAATGGTTTGCATGCAGGATCATTAGATGGGTAGAGTGACTAGACTAGGGTTTTCTGTTTGTGCTAGGGTTCTTTTCGATTGTCGTGGAGTGTGGCAGGCGTAAGGGTTATTTGAATCAGAAGGCAGAGAGAGAGATGAGAGGCTAAGGGAGATGGATAGTGAGGGAGGCCATTAGGGTTTATTGTTTTGTGTGTTTTTTTTGTGTGAATCTGCTAGCCATGGTTTGAAAGGTGGGGTTAAGGGTTCTTTATATAGGCCAAGGGATGGGCAATCCTTATTTGGGTAGGAATGGGATTTTTGTATTAATTGGGAGATATCTTTTAATTTAGTATGTGATAGGGAAATCTTTTAATTTGGGGAAGTGATTTATGTATTTTAGGAAAGTGATTTAATTTAATTTGTGATTTTAATTTAATTAGGGATTTAATTTAATTTGTGATTTTAATTTAATTTAATTCAAGTTTAAGTTTAATTTAATTTGTTTTAATTTAATTTATGACATGTATTCTAAATGTTTTAATTATTTAATTTGTGAGATGTGTTTTTTAAATATTTTAATTATTTTTGAATGTGATTTAATGGGTTTGGTGTGTTTTAAAATAGATGTCCAACAAGCGAACCCGAAGCGAAACAAGCGAGTTAAATCCGACCCAAATGCTAATTTCCAACTTTGCCCTTCCGACGTCCGTTTCCCGCGGCTTTCACAATCAAAGAGGTAGTGTCTCCATACGAGACTCATCATCGGGACTTATATGCAAAAATGCAGTGCCTACAATTATCATCAACGACAGGTAATAGTTCATCAACCCATTCTTTACCCTTTGAATCTGATTATTTCATCTTCATGTGGTTCAAGAATAGGTCTGTGGATGACCTTACCACTGCGAAAAGTAATAACAGATTTAACTTGGTCTATATGTTGACTACCAGAACTACTCTCATGAGGGTTTTGATGATTCATGGGATTTGGCTGTGGTTGGGCAGGAAACTTTCTATTCTCATTAATGGTCAATGCAGATGTGATTTTGGAGAAGGTATCTTTCAAATCAATCAATGTTTGAAAATTTTGGTTATTGATGGCTTTCTGTTTCTCAATGAATACATGTAAGGTATCCTCAAGGGTTTTCCGAGATGGCGAGACATGTGGTGCATAATTCTGGGAATTTCGAAAATTCTGGTATACCTGAGGAGGTTTTTACGATCGTTGTGCTTGGTTATCATTCCTCTAATTGAAGTTTGGATAGTTTCTCCAACCAGAATTATAAGTTTGGGAGTATGGGCTTGGATTTGGTATATTGAAAGTGTTTATGGAACTGACTTGGTCATGAAGACATTCTTACAGGGCTGGCAAGGTTGGGCAAACCTGTGTGACATGTTCATTTGAATTACAGATTTGACAGGTGACTTCTTGAACAGATTTGACATGATAACTCTTCCTCAATTCTAATGCCTCAACTTTTTTAGCTAGAGATGCATACTTAGCAGAAATGTCATGATCTTCTGTAAGGTTAAACATACCTCTACCAGGTGGTTGTGGTTTTACAGACCACTCATAAGTGCCAACTGTATCCCATTGTTGTGCATTCTCTGATATGTGTTCTAAGTAATCTAGTGCATCTTCGGGATATTTGTCCTTAAACTCACCATTACATATCATTTCTAGTACTTGTCTACCTTGGGGTGTTAACTCCTCATGTAAATATGCAACCAACTTCCATGTTTCTAACCCGTGATGTGGATAAATATTTAACATCTTTTTGAATCTCTCCCAACATTGGCAAAGTGTTCCCCCCGACTCTTGTGTGAAAGTTGTGATTCTCCTCTTAAAGGAGTTTGTCCTGTGAGGGGGAAATAATTTTTTTAGAAACAGTTTTTGCAAATCATCTCATGTTCTAATGGATCCGCAGCCAAATTTTAGCTTTATCCTTTAAAGAAAAAAGGAAAAACTTAAGTCGAATTATGTTCATGTTGCAATTTTGATCAGTACAAGTATTACATACCTCTTCGAATTCCCTCAAGTGCTGATAAGGATTTTCTGATTCAAGACTGTTAAATGTGGGTAAAAGTTGGATGATACCTGATTTTAAATTGAAACGTGATGCATTTAGGGGAAAAGCAATGCAAGATGGTGATCTCGTCCTGGTATGATTCATGAATTCTCTGAGTGTCATTGGATGATTATGATTGCCATGCTGAGACTCGTTTTCTTCCAGATCTACTAGATTTTCAATTTGGGCAGGTGGATTGGCCATTCTGACTGAGGATGAAAGTGATGGACAATCTCTGTTTAATCTTCCGATGGATGATCGAGACAAGTGTCTCATGAAACCTAAATAAAAATAAAACAAAAACAAGTACAATATTTACAAAAAGGAAATAAATGACAAAATAAAAAAATAAACTACAAAATAAAAATGACAATAAAATAAAGAAAAAGAAAATTATTTAATCCACTAAATTGTACTCCCCGACAACGACACCAAAAACTTGACACGCTCAAAAAGTGGTTATTTACTCCCAAGTAAATAACCTGGTAAGTCTGGGTCGATCCACATGGAATATATTTAATAAAATAAAATAACAATTTGAGTAAAAATAAAAAGACTAGATTTGTTTGAAGTGATTGGAGAATTTTAAATTGGAATGCGATAATAAAATAAAATACTGGAGTTAGAGGATTCACTTTTAATATTTTAAATATATAAATCTCTATTTTATAATATATAAATTGTCATTATTACCCAATTAATTTATTTCATGAATTAATTATGCCAAAACATATAAAACCAGTCATAAAGGCGGTGATAACTTTTATCTATAACAAGTCCAGTTAAATACTCAATTATACCAAATAAATAAAACCAGTCATATAGACGATATCAAAGTTTGTCAATAATTAATACAAATTTAAATTAAGTATTAATCCTTAGATTACAATTTATATATTATAATATAAGTGATATTAATCTATATTTTCATTTTAAAAGTTTCATTTTTTCCCCCAGCCAAAAGAAATTAGCTACTCATAATTTGAATAAAAACACATATAATTTTATTATTGAAAGAAAAATAAATTACAAGAAAAATAAAACACACAAGACATTCTCCCCAATTCTATAGAGAATTCAGAGAAAGTATGAAGATTGAAGGCTGAGCATCCTTTAATTTGAAAATAATAATTATATATGAAATATTTTGGATTCTTCGTCAATTTCAATCTTGAAAACTTCAGAATTCGAAAATCTTATTAACACCCAAGTGTTGATCTTTGAGTTTTCTATCTGGAACTTGAATCACCTAAATCTGATATCATAGTAAGAAGTTATGGCCAAAATACGAACATTGCACATGGTTGGAATTTCCGAAGTTGTACACTGTTAAAACACCATATTAAATTTATGGCCTCCAAAATTCAAATGTCAAGTCCATTTTTCAAGATATGCATCCAAAGTTTTATTTCACCTACATGAAAGATAAAAATCACAATAAAAATATATAAAATATTAATTTAATTATTATGCTAAATTAAGGAGATAAATGAAACTACATATGTAAAATGATTGATTTTTCTTTTAATAAATGTGCACTTTTTATTGTTCATCAGAGTCCACTAGGTCAAGTCAGAGATTGAATTCAGTCAAAGTCGAAGTAAAGTTAAGTATCATACATATGTATAGTAAAGATTGTGTAACAAGTCAAAGTGTAATTGATAGAGGTATAAAAGGTATTATTTTTAGTACACAGTTATGAGTATTTGATATGCATTTATGTTGTTAAGTTGGGAAATGGTCTCATGTATGAGTTTATAATTGAAATGAGATTAATAGAGTCGATTATAGTCATAGAGTCAGAGGTTTAGGGGGATAGATCGGTCTATTCCCTACCGATAGCATCTCTGCAGGAGGGATGTTACAAAGATGGTATCAGAACATGATATAGGGAGTCGGTGACTGCAATGGGTAGAGTGCTGAGGTCTTGTATACATAATATACCCGTGATACCCGTATGCGATGCACTACCTCTCCAGTAACCGATCCTTGAGCACGTCCTCAAGCTTTATGGACAAGTTTGTAAGAATTCCCAAAAACTATTTGAATAGTTTTCCTAATGAAAGAAATGATAATCATTGTCCTAACAAAGAATCCTTCTACAGTTATCTCGGTTTATTATCAGAAGTTTAAGACAAGTTATGAAGATAGATAGTAAAGTCCTAAGAATGTTCACCCAGAGGATTAAAAAGAGAAAGATATAAGGAAAATTAAGGAATGATGTACAAATGCCAAAACTTATAGTAGTGGGGAGAATATAGTAAGCCTGAGCAAGAATAAAATATTAGATAGACCCAAGTAAGGTTCTTTCCCTTCTCGTAAGATTCTTTCGAGTAAATCCAAAGGTCCTTGAATACCTTGTACAAGTGGCGAGCCTTTCGAGTATTTTGGGATAGTCATAAAGGTAAAAGAAGCAAGAAATCTAAATTAGTAGTGGAAGTTTCCAATAAACATTAGGTGCCACAAAGGATGTAAGGATCCTATACACCCAAACCCAGACTCATAAGAGATAAAGTGAATGACGTCAGGAAAGTAGATTAATTATCTTAGTTAAGAAATCTGATATAAATAAGGCTCTGATTTACCCAGATTCTAACTTCCCAGTGTACAGATTAAGGAAATTGTCATGACGGAGTCTACCTCATACATTTCCTAACATGAGTAATAGACTTTACCATGACATAGAATACCAGAACAAGGACATCGACATCTGTTGAGATATAAAATTATCATTACATCCTTACCAGCATAGATAAAGATAACAGTAAGAAAGTTCAGTACCCGTAACACTATATTCTGAGACAGAGATAGAAAACACTGAGAGATAGATCACTCAAAAAAGGTCCAAGGAAGTTTCTGAAGATAGAAAGTAGAGAACCTAACATAATTCAAGAATCTAGACAAGTCAGCACAAGGCTTGCAGTACTAGTAGAAGTCCATAGAATAAACCAAATGTGGCCATACAAATATAAGAAACATACCCATTAGAATGGAGATACTCAGAAGTTGATAAAAGTACCAGTACGAACATTAAGATTAAATGGCATAGTTGTAGCATATAGTAAAAGCAGAGAGCAGAGATCTAAAAAGTAGCCCATAAGAATAAACCACCACTAGCATCGATAGTACATCTTAAATCCAAGAGAAAAGTTATGGAAATAAATAATTTAGAATGATGCAGGAAGTAATAAAGAAGTTCAGTACACGTAGTAGCATAGATAACGTAATTTGAAGACAGTAACGTAAATGGAGACCTTAGAGTAGCTGATTAAGGTTGTGGAACCCTAAGATATGGAGAAGTCGATGCAGATCTCAACAGGATAAATGATAACTCTTCTTTCTAGCTGCTTATACTCTTGTAGGCATATAGACATCTAACCAGACCATCATTGAGCTTAGACAATTAACAGTAATGTGTATTTTCAGAACTCTATGGAGAGCATGCATTCACCCCCAATTCAGAGCCCAGTAAGGATTTGAACAAGTAAAGAAGAGCATCTGACAGGATAGATAAGTCACGAAACAGCAAGATAGTCGAACCAATAAGTTCAACAAAACCTAGATAAAACATCATAAGTAATAATATTTTGTATGAGATAGAGTGATTTGAATTCATGATATAAATAGCCAAATCTAGAAGAAATAACCATCTCTATCAAAGAACGGATAACCTTCAAGAAAGTAAAGGCCCAAAAGAGTAAGCAACGCAGATAACGACCCCCGGAAGTAAGGTACACGACTTATACAGAGCTTCTAAGAGAGCAACACCCAAACCAAAAGTTCAGTAGTGATACTAAAACTAGTTGTACAACATGGAGCTTTCAGAAGGGTAATGAATTAAAAGGTTTAAGAAACTGAGATAAGTAGAAGGAATAACATAGAGAGTATGAAAGGATTTTGAGAGAGCATAAACCTGAAGGAGGTTCTTAGTAAGGGATAGTATGACCAATACATAGAAAATAATCATGAGTAAAGTTGAAGAAGTCAGGTAGTTCCTAACAACAGTACCCTAGTGTGGGAGTCCAATATCAGACATGGAAATAAGAGAGTTCTAAGATTATAAATGAGCAGCATGTGCAACTACAACACGGGTAGCTAGTGAGACCACCACAACCGGAAAAGACTTTAGGACCGACCCACATTCTCAACCCTCGTTAGACAACAGTAGTAATGATGGACCATGATATTCGTCCCGATAATACTCAGGGAAATAAGTGAACCCGAGGTGTAGTATAATATCCTATAAGGTAGGGTAAGAGACATTTAAAAGATAATATCCTTCGGATAAGAAAACCGAGACATAAAACACGAGAACTTCAAACATAATATAAGAGCAAGAGAAGAATAAAATAACTTTAAGTGAAAGATTTAAATGAAGAACTATCCAGGTAAAATAATGAGAAGATGGAACTTTAGATAAGTAATGACAGAAATACATGAATAACAATGTTAGACATGGCTAGGACGTATAACAACAGATTTTTCCATTTAAAAATTAAAGAAGAAAGGTATCAACAGAATATATTGTGGGATGCTTAGCAACGAGTCCTTAAACACTAGTATGAGACCAAAATTCTAATAAATGTAGAATGAGAGAAAGATAACGAGTGTAGCTTATATATTTCATTTCGCAGCACGCCATTATAAATGAGGCTTAGGATGTCTTGAAACAGATTTATTACAGTATGACGTACAAAGGGCCAAGGAAACCAAGTATACAGATATTATTGAGACCAGGACAACACCTAACAGAATAAGATTATATGGGTAATTGAAAGTGAAATATTTTGGAGTGTAACCAAACAAAGAGAACAAGTCAATGTAAAAGATGCCTAACCAGAGTTATATTAGCAATAAATTTAAATGTACAAAAGAGTATGAATAATTCATCACTGTCAGCATTAATAATAAGGACATACAATGTGCTTTCAAGCTTTGATTACCTATTCTGTACTAGTAAACATATAATGGACATAACAACGATTTATTCCATTAAGTTTTAGCCGACCAGAAGAAGACCATCAGAGATATGTCAAGAATTAATATCTTGGAGTTAAGAAATATCAGAAAACTGTGATGGTAAACTTAGAGCATATAAAGGGCTTGATTATAAACTATGAGATCCTAAGCCTCAGGGATAGATAGAGATACGAGAACATTAAGGTCAGAACTGATAAAAGTTGAAACTTAACAAAAGATAGAGTTAAATAGATAAATTAAGTAGAATGAATGCTAGGATCGAATAGAGCAAGTGGAGCTAAGGAAATGTCGAATATAATCATTGTTAACAGCGACAAGGATTACCCTTGCATATATTTACCCCAGAGTTAAGGCAGAACATAAAGAAACCTAGCAATAAGAGATACAAGTATCCTTAGAGATGTGGGAACACTAGTTGTAAAGAATTCAAATACATATTTAGTGAGGTCACATGACATCAGTATGACTTAGGTACGAATGTATTTCTCAGTGACCAGATTGAACCCAGATAATGTAGAATAGTTTACAGCAGAGTAAGAATTCACACAGAAAAATTAGATTACAGCCTCAGTTATGACTTCCAAGTCATGGCATACAAGGTCCAACATAATAATCACATTGTTCTATGGTATAATGACAGCGTATGGAAGTCATCAGGAAGTAGTACGATATAATTGATAAAGTAGAGTTGGTTATAAGTATGTAGTTAGTTGGAAGTTGGTGGTTTAGAAAATAGCATGTGAATTCTGTGACTTGTGGTAAGATATTCAATATCAAGGAACTTCAAGCCTATACGAATTCCGAGATTTCAATATAAAAATGATTCAAGTACGAATCATATTTAAAGGGGAGAAAATACAACGCTCCGATAATCCTGAAGACTATTATATTATAGATAACGTAATACATAATATAAATTATGCTCAAATGTGTATGTGCTCGAGGATTACCTTTCAAACATTTGATAAATCAATTGTAGTTCCGATACGAAATTTATCTAATGTTCTATTCCGGACAATCCTTAATAATTAGACCATAATTTTTCATACAATCTCTGATTTTTATGAATTTTATATCGTCGGAAAGTTAAGACCGAGACCTACAACTTCTGTATTGGATATTTTTCCATATTAAAATTAGAAGAAAATCAAAATCGCGATTACCGTGGCTGCTATAGTCAATTTCGGATATGATCTAGAATTGGGTGATGTGGCCCTATCCTAACCACTTATTTACAAACAAAAATCAACCTTATGCACTATAAATAACAAACACTATTCACCATCTTCTATTCTCTTTGAGGGCACGATTTTGACCCCAAAATAATCAAAATTTTCTTTTTTTCCTAATGCCAAACGATGAAGGAAAATTGATGATTTCAAGTTCTCTTCATGCAAGTAAGCTTTTTTTTTCTTTCTTCCTTTAATCTTGAGTTCCTGGCATGAATCTTCTTCCCCCAAATTCGCATAAAATTCATTTCTTGAGCCCAGTGGTTTCATCTTGGGACCTTGTCTTCAAGATCCCAAGTTCAAATCCTGGGTAGCACACTTGTAAGAGCTTGTGACAACACCGGTTTACCCACGCACCAATTAAATGACGTGGGGTTTCCCGATATTCCAAAAACAAAGTTGTTAACAAGCATAATTATGCACTTCATGGTAGTATAAGAATGAATTAACATTATTTTATAAAATGCCCAATTTTTCCCAACGTAGGGCATTGGCCGAATTATGTATGTAATATGGGGTTGAATTTCTATTGTTTGATAATGAATGGTTATGGTTTATGAAGTTGGTAATATGTTGATATGAGTTTAAATTATTTGGGAGTTGATAACTCAAAGATTGCAAATTGAAGCCCTTGGCCAAATTATATATGGATGTGTTGGGAATTATATTTTGTGATGGAAGATGTTATAAACATGTTGAAATGTAAATGTGGGTGTTGGAATTATTTTGGGCAGTGATAATGCAGCTGATATTTGGCCCTGAAATTGAGATAGCATCACGACGTCAATCAGATGGATGCTCTCTGTCACAGATCTGGTAGTGCGGGAGTCACGACGCTCTAGTAGCGAGTCATGATGCAAGAGCAACGTCACAACGCTTAACCTCAGGCGTCGTGATGTGAAACTGGAAATGTTCTCTACCTCGGTCTACTTGTATGGGCGTCATGACGCGCAAGACCTAACGTCGCGACGCCTGACATAAATAGTTTCATTTCATTTCAGTTTCAACTTAGGATGTTAGAGGCCACCCTAAGGGTTTCATATCAGCACATGTACACACATTACATCATGTTATAAACATGATATGCCATGTAGTGATAACAATTAGTTGAATTGAGAAGCTTAGCCAAGTTTCAAAGCATAATTCACGACTTATATTCTACCTAAGTCTATCGATTATAGATTTTCGATAGGAACCATAATTTTCTTCGATGAAGGGTAGTAGTGCTAGTCAGATTCTAAATCAGTAAGTGGACTTTTCTTTCCAAGTTGTAATTTTATTCAAGACTTAATTTTTAAACGTATAGGGTGTTAGCCGAGTTGATTTTCATTTACATGATGATTAAAAATGTTTTGAGAAATTTTGATTATAAAAGTATGATTTCCTTATGATATTTTTATTGGGGGAAAACCAATCTAGAGATTTCTGTAGGAAAAACCTGGCTCAAATGTAACTTATGGAATTGACAGATATAACATGTGCACCTGTAGAGCAGGATTAGGGGGGACGACGATACGCCTCTAGATCTTAGTTCAGGGTAAGGATGACAGATGTCCATAGAGCATAGATTCAAGGACATGATGGTGGCATGCATTGGGGGACGGCAATATATAACGCCCCAATGTCATGGATTTACACACCTGGCTCTAGTTCAGTGGCTTGGAGTTGGTGATACGTAACGTCCCAAGACCACTAGTTAGGCGTATGAGGGGATAACGATATGTAACTCCCCCATGCATCAAGTTTTCTATCGATTTTCAGAGACATATTTTCAAAGATATGATTTTCAGAGATATGATTTTCAGAAAAGATAATTTTATGAAAGAGTTTTAAAGAGAAAATATTTTATGAGAATCTCATAGTTTTGCAAACATAAAGGATTTTCAGAAAAGTTTTACAGATAGTAATTTGTTTTCAGATAAGAAGAGAGTTTTCAGAAAAGATAGTTACCTTGAGATGATTTTAGTTTTAGACTAATGAATATTCATAAAGTATTTCAGTTTTCATTTTAAATTGTCCACTCACTAGGTCGTTCAAATGATTTAACCCTCATTCCCAGTGTTTTTGTTTTGCAGGTTTACCAGGAGGACGAGCTCGAGAGGATGGATACTGATGACAAGGTGTTTGAGTTCAATAGGTCAAGTCAGAGATGGAGTTCAGTCAGAGATGGAGTTCAGTCAAAGTCAAGTATCATACATATGTATAGTAAAGATTGTGTGTAACGAGTCAAAGTGTCATTGACAAAGTTATACAGATCATTGTTTTTTAGTACACAGTTATGAGTATTTGATATGCATTTATGTTATTGAGTTGGGAAATGGTCTCATGCATGAGTTTATAATTGAAATGAGATTAATAGAGTCGATCATAGTCAGAGAGTTAGAGACTCAGGGGGATACGTCGGCCTATTCCCTGGTAGCATCTCCAGGAGAGGGATGTTACGCAACAACACATATAAGTTTAATAAGTTCTTAAGATTGTTGGACATGATGTGTTGTTAATTACTTTTATCATGCATAATTCAAGAAAACTAATATGCAATTCTAGAATCAATAAAAACTCAAGAATTTATAAGAAAAACATGTACAATATTCAGCAGAAGATGTAAATTATACTAAGCCGAATTTTTACTATGTCTTTAAGAACTTATTAGATCTGTCTCGGTACATTACGGATCTTATGGCTAACGACATCCCAAGATTCTTGGTGACTTCTTGATTTATGGGCACTCGTTGAATTAAGTACACGAACTGAGATAAAATGGTAGAAACTCTCTCAAATATGAAGACCTTAGACTATACATGGTAAAAAAGCCCGGGCCCGACCGGTCCCGGCCGGGCCCGATCAGGCTTTGGCCCGGCCCGGCCCGAGCTTAAAATAAATAATTAAATATTTTAATTTATAAAATATATATATTTATATAATAATTTTTTTATATTTATAATTTTTTATAATAAAAAAATCGGGTCCGGGATTAAAATAAATAATTAATATTTTTATTTATAATATATATATATATATTTATATAATATTTTTTTTATTTATAATTTTTTATAATTAAAAAATCGGGTCCGGGATTAAAATAAATAATTAAATATTTTTATTTATAATATATATATATATATATTTATATAATATTTTTTTTATTTATAATTTTTTATAATTAAAAAATCGGGCTCTGCCCGGTGACAGCTCGGGCTCGGGCCAAGCTTATCAAAGCCCGGCCCGAGCCCAACCCTTTGCCATCCCTACCTTAGACTTTCTAATTTGCCTAAGATTTGTAAAAGAATTACCAGAAGATTGAATGAATGAAAAATGAACTCAAATACCCCTTTTTTATAGACATGAAGAGTTGCTTTTGTAAAGGTACCTCTATGTCTAAGTATACAATCCCTTAAGGGTTACAACCCTTCAATGAATCTTTTCAACTTCAAGGGTTATATCTTTTCTCATTTAAGGAACATATTCTTTCATTCCATATAAATATTAACTCTTATTTAGAAAATTTTCTACACAATCTATTGTTAGAAGATGGATACGAAGTTTCGGACGCCCGAGAGAGTACATATATTTTTCTAAGCGTATATGTCCATATGAAAGAAAATAACATTAAATAGGCAACTCTCATATATTTATTATAAATTTTTTAAGTTGTGATTTTTAAATTATTTTAGAAAAAATACTTTTTATGTCAATTTATGGATCATTAATAAAGTGTTTAGAATAAATTTACTAAGATAATTAAATAATTTTTTATATAAAATATTACATTTTATATTTTTATTTATATAGGATTCTAATATATATATATATATATATATATATGTAAAAACATAGAGAATTATTAAAAAACTGTTTTCCATAGTGACAATTTTCTAATAAGGACAAGTTCTTAATGAGTTATATAAATAGTCAGAATTTTTTAAGATTATCTGTATTTAGTCCAAAATATATTCCTTTGACATATTCATAACATTTTTTTTTATAATTAATTCACTATTCACATGAACAATGATTTTTTTTTGATTGGACATGTTCACGTAAATAGTGAAATATTCAATGTTCACGTGACCAATGAATTTTTAAGGGTCAAATATGTTCATGTAAACAGTAAAAATATCCAGTGTTCACGTGGACAATGAATTTTTTTTAATGGTTGAACATGTTCAAATATATTTTAAATAGATAAAATGATATTATAACTATCACTGATATTTGTAATTTTGATTGAATATTTATAGTTGTCATTGTAATTGAATATTGCGAATGTGATTGATATTGTAACTGAGAAAATATGATTAGGTATTTATAATTATTATTGTAATTGAGAAATATGAGTGAGAATTATATGTATTGACATGGTGACTGAGTTGTATTGTGAGTGTGTTTGTGAGTGTTGCGATATAACAATTTTAAGGTTAATTTTGACATTGTAGAATCCTAATTTGAGAGATGTTACTTAATGAAAATTGTGATTTCAATTATGAATTAAGGAGATTTGAATGTCTAAAAATGAATGACTGATAGCTTATAAAGTAAGGATTATTGTTGACCCAATATTTCATTGAAACATATTGACAAATGATACGAGTTTTTAAAACTTATGATATTTAGATCAATAATATGTAATTTTTTCTCTAAAATATTTTATATTTGGAGAGATATCTAGTTTTTAAATTTAAAATTAGAAAAAGCCACTAAATTTGATTCTCTTGAACCGTGTATTTTTTCTTTTTTCCTTTTTAATGACAAATTTATAATTACATTATTTAATTTTATATATTTATGTGTTTTTACATATTAATGAATTAAATGTAAATTCTATTTTGATTTGAACTAAATGAAAACGGACCTTATCATTTTGGAAATTTTAGTAATTCGGCCCTAAAAATATTACTCATTTTTATCATAAAACTAAATATGAAAAAAAAAAAAAAAACACTTCATTTTCAAAAAAAAATAATAATAAATTGAAGCGCTTCGGTGGGCCCCTCATCCTTCCATATCGCTGATATGTGTGTGTGTCTAATTGTATATATATATAAAAGATAGGAGGGGGCTCTGGGCACACATCACCCACCAGTTTGCACATATAAAGCGAATCGAACAGACAACACGAGTGAGATAAAACGTCGACGCTTTTCCCTAGGGTTTTATTTTTCTTCAATTTGGTTTTATTTTCCTTCAATTTGAAGAAGAAAAGACAGAGCCCGTTGCTCTCAGACTGTGAGGTTCTCGCCGATTTTACTCTCTAGCGACTCAATTACTCAGTTTCACAGCTTTACTTAATTTTATTGTTTTAGATTCTGCTGTTGTGCTGTTTGTTTCTGTGGAAAAAATTGATTCCCGGAAAATGTGATCCGTGCTAATTTTTTAATATATTATTATCATAATATCTTTGGGTAAAATAGAACTGTAGCGTTTGATTTTTTGTTTTCAAAATTAATTTATTTTCTGGAAAAACAAACGAACAGAGAGTGAATATTAACCATTTTCTAGTTTTTTTTTTTTTTTAAAAAAAAAAAAAAATTTATTTCTGATTATTTCAGTTGGATGTTTTGCGTAGGTTTATTATGTTATTATTATTATTTTTTTGGAATAAGTTGTGCGGGAATTTGATTGTTTGTATGATTTCAATTTTTTTACATGTTCACACTATATTGATGGGAAATTCCCCAATTAACTTTCGTTGTGCCCTTATTTGGCGGGGGTGTCGCTATTCATCTCTCTGGAGAATCTATCTTGTTTGTTAAACAATTTTCATGGGAGTGATGTCTATGGATGTCCAAGTTCATATGGTTTTCCAATTCCGGTGATTTATGAACTTTTTACAAAGCTTGTAATGCATATTCCAATGAAATTTTGTGTATCTATATATGGAAAAGGTTTCTTGCTGTTTTTTCAGGTTTCCAGATATTCAAAATTTATAGACCAGTGAGAGGCTTGCTACGCCAAGATGGTAGAAGTGGCTGAAGTTGAGAACCTTGAATTTAAGTGGGGTAAAAAAAGAGGAATCGGGGGAAAAAAGAAAGATGTCCAGTTCTATGAATCTTTTACATATGATGGTGTGGAATATAATCTTTATGACTGTGTGTATCTGTACAAGGAAGAGGAAGCCGAGCCTTATATTGGTAAACTCATAAAAATATGGGAGAATGCTGATAAGACAAAGAAAGTAAAAGTTCTTTGGTTCTTCCGTCCTAGTGAGATTTCAAATTTTCTTGGAAATGATCATACACCTGAGAATGAAATATTTTTGGCATGTGGTGAAGGTGTAGGCCTCGCAAATATCAATACTTTGGTAATAAAATTGCAATAAATATTTTGGGTTTTAGTTAATTTAGTTGTTATTACTTATTATTGTTATTATTGTTTGTTAGCTTGATTGCCTCCTATTTTTCTATCTTTTGTATTAGTTCATAAATTTCTTATGTTCAGATTGTCACCAACTTATACTTATTTCACTCTTATATATTAATTAAAGAATTTTTCCGTAGTGAATCTAGATTTTTTCAGGGAATTTATAAATGCCAGTTGATGGTCAAATATTCATTTTTTTCTGGTGTGAATTTATACCTTTGTGTACTAGCATTGCATCTTGAGTTACTAGTTGCTAATGTCCTTAATAATATTAGGAAGCGATTGCTGGAAAGTGCAATGTTCTTTGCACCTCGAAGGATGGTAGAAATCCACAACCCTCAGATGAAGAACTCCAAATCAGTGACTTCTTCTTTTACCGCACTTTTGATGTTGGGCTCCGTAAAGTCTTGCATAAGATAGATGAAAAGATTGCTGGGATTGAAGGTGCTTCTTCTCTCACTGATGAATACTTCTCTATTCTCATCTCTATGATGTTGCATTTTTTTATTTTTCTCTTTTCTTTTTATTTTATTCTCTCCCTTATGTTTCTTCTTCAATTGTTGCAGTTAAATTTATATTTAACCAAGAGGTTTGCCAAAATTCTAGTGGTGCTATGAAACTTGATTCAGACAAGGAAGTTGGTAAGACTGCCACAACAAGTGATGAAATAGTGATCTCAGCCCAGCAGAACATTCCTGAGTCAAAAGCTTCGTTGGTTGGGAAGAAATCTTCACTTGGAGAAAAGGTTACATCTAGAGAAGGTGCTCAGATGGGTGAAACTGTTGGAACTTTTAAACCAGGGAGCATGCCTAGTGACAAGAGCACATCAAGTTCTAAAATTGAGTTGGAAAAGAGCAATGCTAAAGGTAGTAAGGTTCTTGAAGTTAAAGAGGATGTAAAATATTCCAAGGATATTGGTGAATTGGACACTAGGCCATCTAAAAAAGCAAATCTCGATAGTTCTATGAAAGTATTTGATGACAAGATCAAGAATAGAGTGCAAAAGTTAGACCATGTTGTTGATGGGCATGGTGCTAAGCCTACCTTTGCTACTATCAACAATGAAGATAAATCTAAAACTAAACGAGCAATAGCAAATGATTTTCATGGGATAGAGAGAGGCCTTTCCAAGAAGCCAAAGCTTGATGAACTTATAAAACCTACTATTGGCAAGTTGGTGGAAGTTACTCGGCGACCAAATTTAGTAAGTTGCATGCATGGAATTGTCTTTTATTACACAATGTTGATTAGTCTCTCTCTTTCATTTGATAATGTTTTTAAATGAATTTATAAAATGTTAGTTTAATATGTTTCTCATAGAATCCATTTTGTGTTATCATAGAAATTTGCCACCCTCATATATTGCTGGTGATATTGACTATTGTTATTGACATGATATTTATTGGCATTGATGACAGGATAGAAACAAATGGTTTAAAGAACTTGTAAGTGTTATTTCTAACTCCTTTCTAGCGTTTGTAATGTTCGTTGTATTGTATTTTCAGTTCTATTTTTTATGCTAATCTTTATAATAAATAAACAATTGAGAGGTTCTAGTAGTAGATTCTATCTTAGACTAATTCGTGAATTATTCTTGTATATCATTATTAGCCATGGGAAGAAAGAATTCGGACAGCACACGAGCAAGGAAAACTTGTCCTGCTTGAGAATTTGGATCCATCTTATACGTCAACAGAGGTGGAGGTAATATGGAAATAAAAAGATATACATTTGTATTACAAATACAAGGCTTACGTTCATCCAGAGTTTCCTCTTTATATTTTCTTCCCTTAATATATTGTGAATTTTCTGTTTTTAGATCTCCAATAAATTTTTTATATTTGTATCAATTATGATCGTCACTTGGTATCTTATTTTTCAACTGTTTTTCTTTGGTTGTATTGTAGGATATAGTTTGGCATGCCTTCAAGGAAAACTGTTCAGCAAAGATGATTCAAAGAATTGCATTCTCTTCCCCTTATTCTGGTATGAACAAAGAACTACTAAATTTTATAGAATCTAAAAACTCATCTTTTATTTCTTAGCTAAAGCTTCCTTTCTTCAATTTTGCCCCTTAGCAATTTATAACATTGTTGCTATGTCGTGTAAAAGTTGGTATTACAAAAAAGGATCCAAGTCGCCTTAGTTGAACTTCATTCCTCATTTAATAGTGCCACATATGGTGTACTAGGTACGGTAATTTTTTGCATGGAATCTTTATTTTGCTGTAAGTATCTCAAGAAGTGAGTGTTTTAAGAACTTAGGATCCATCCTTAAAAAGATGGAGAAGTAGATTGAGATGTTACTCATTGGATTCAATCGGGCTAGAGGAAATGGAGATGTTCATTTGCGGTCTGGTGTGTGCAATTTTCTTTTATAACTTAAAGGAAAATTCTATAGGATAGCCGTGAGACCTGTAATGCTTTATGAAACAGAATGCTAAGTAAAAGCAGTGCTTAGACGGATGTGTGAATGGACTAGGAGAGGCAAAGTTAGCAATGAAGAAGTTTAGAAGAAAGTGGGAATAGCATCTATTGAGGAGATGAGAGAAATACGACTAAGATGGTTCGAGCTTGTGCAACATAGACCTTTAAGCGCTCTGATGAGAAAAGAAGAGCAAATGGTGTTGTCATATGTCAAGAGAGATTGGGAAAACTCAAGTTGACGTGGACAGAAGCCATAAAGAGATACCTATATTTACTTAGCTTAATGAGACAATTATTCAGGATACAATACAATGGCAAAGGCTTTTTCTTGGCATGGTTTTCTTGTTTCGAATACTATGGCATGGATGGTCTGAATGTTGGGTACTTTACTTAAATGCTAGAAGATTTTTCTAGCACCTATAGTGGATGCAATGTCCAAGAGACGTTGGTACTAGGGTTGCAACATCTCGCTCCAAACAAGATGATATTTTTTTAAAGTGGGTGAATTGATGGTGCATTAGTTGGGGAAGTTTAGATTTAATTATGCTATATATGAAAGTTAATCTTTTGGTGTGTTTGTGATGTAGGACCATAGTTGTTAAAGGCGAAAGGTGCACCGAGGCGCCAAGGTCTTCCCGGGGCCTAGGCGCAAGGCGCAAGATGAGGCACATGCCTCATCAAAGTGAGGCGCATGACGCATTCTGTATTTTTTTAACTTTTATATCAATTTCTCAATTGGAAATATTCATATAAATTATATTTAATAAATTTATCGTATAAATTTCAACTCAGTAAATTAACAATCATATCACATGGGTTTTTATTATTTCACTTTTTAGTTTTTTAATTAAAAAAAAGATTCAATGAGGTGCAACAACAACGCGCCTTGCCAAACAGGCATAGTGAGGCGATGCGACAACGCCTCAATGAGAGCCGCGCCTAAGTGCACACCTAGGCGTGCCTTTAACAACTATGTGTAGGACAAGTTAGGCTTATTACATAAGAGTTTTTATTTTTCTATAAACATTTTGAAGGAAAATCAAGTGAGAGGATAGTTGATTCAGTTTATTTAAGTTAACGTTCACAACTAATGAGATCCAGTCAATTTTTGATGCGCCAACATTATTATCGATTGGATTACGCCATGTTAGTTTGTTTATGTTGTAGGTCAAGCTTATGTTATATTCAAAACAAAAGAAGTGGCGGAGATGGTTGTTTCAAAATTAGATGAAGGATGCCTACTGCTATCAAATGGGAGGTATGTGTGCAACTTGAATAATTCACACTATGCTCGTTTGTATTGCCTTTTTATTCTACCTTCTTGAGGACATTTTAGTAAATGGAAAAGTGTTCACATTTTGAATTGTTGCAACTACTTTAGCCTATTCCCTTTTCGTCTTTTTACTCGATACATATCTTCAATTTCCTATCACAAAAGATTTTAGCCTATCCCTTTGTAACCTTTTTGGCTTAATGTGGCATCAATGTTCTAAAAAACGCTAGGCGATAGGCGTACTGTGGGGGAGTGCCTAACGCCTAGGCCTTCTGGACGCTACCGAGAAGGCTAAGCGGTTTTACTTTTTATTCAAAAAATTGGAAAAAAAAAAACAATTTAGGGGAAAATGTACATACCCGCCTAATCACCTGACACTGCCTAGCAACCTTTTTTCATGCATAATCGAAACAGCCTGGCACACTAGGCCCTGCTTAGACGACCGCCTTTTAGAATAGTGGGTGGCACAGGCTTAATGGATGATGGCATACGGTTAAATATTATATAAGTTGATCTATGGACTCGAGTTCTATTTGAAAGTTGATATACACATATACTCCAATAATCCACTTCTCAGGTGTATTTCCATCCAATACGTTTTTTGAATCCAATTGTCTTCTTTCTCAGCATTACAAAGATGATCCAACTCTAATGTTGGTTGTAATGATCCATACCTACTAGGGAACTTATTATCTATTAGGAGTTGAATGTTTTGTTTGTTAAACTTTCACATATACCATATTCTTGAATAAGAGGAAGCGTATTGATGCAATTTAGTAACCATCTAATTGGATTAATGGGATTTTGGATTATCATTGTACAACAACCAAGATTCAAGAGTCGATACCCCGAACCAAGATGAATAAAGTGAAGCGATGTGTTTATGTAACACCTCGGGTCCAAACAACCGAGTAGATATTGTACACTTTGGGCATATCATCACAATATGTTTTGAATTTGTAAGCCTAAATGTGTCTACTAAATGAAGAAATCCCATATCTTAAAAACTAGCCAAGACACTCGCTAGTAATATGGATATCGCTATCGCAAATAATGTGGGATATTACAATCTGTCCCCTTAAGACCTTGCGTTTTAGAGAAACCCATGAATTAAAAATGGGCAAATCCTGAGCAAAATCCAATTTTCTGTGATGGTGAACTGAAACAAAATAAACTGATAACCACTGTTTTAATACTCGGCACCTAAATTGGTGGGGGTTAGGCGCTCAATCACTTGGCCGACCTTTTTTGTTCATTTTCAGTGTTTTCTAACACAACTTACTGCCATGTGAGCCATTGTTTTTTGGGATTTTTCAAAATTAACGCCAACCCGGCGTCGATATTTGGCTTCTCTTACCATTTCAAAGCTTAAATTTTCCCTAATTTCACAAAATTTCAAAAATCCATAATCTTCCAAAAATCCTAATTTTCGAAAACCCTTATTTCTTCAATTGTATTTTTTTCATCAAATTGAACATCTAGAAACCTTACCCATCACTCAAATAATATTTTCCCATGATTAATTTTTTCAGATTCCACCTAATCTTAACCCTAATTTGAAAATCTCAATTTCCGTGGAATTTCCTATGTGGCGTCGAGCTGTCGCTCTACTAGCGTCTAGCGCGTTTTTAGAATATTGTCGATAATAATTAGTGTTTTAAAACTCGAATTGCATCGGACTGACAACTCTGACTAGTTGAACCAAGCAAAAAAAGGTTGACGGGTTCAAACAGTTACTTTATCTGTCCAATGGCTTTTTAGGCCATTTTTTAAATAAATTATTAAGTAACAAATATTTAAACTTTTGCACTCCTTTTTCTTCTTATCCGAATTCTTTTTTATCGCTACCACCTCTGTTTGTTCTAAATTGAGTATGCTGTCAAAGGAGGTAGCCAAGATAAGGTGTTTTGGTAGGTCAACCCGCTGAAGCTTTGACAATTCAAACATCCGACATTTTATCTAATTTAAAAGGATACATAACTTAAATACGTAAGAGCCGCCTACAACCGCCCAAAGCGAAGCCTTTAACAGCATAGCTTTGGAGCTATTTTCTTCATTTTCTCTTTCATTTTCTTTCCGTCAAATGGAGTGATTGAAGGCATGTGAATACAAAGAGAAAGTGTCGGCATGTTACAAATTGATGTGGCGGTGAGTTCAAGGTTCGAAAACTCGGTATGTGAAGCGAGGCTGTCTACCCGTGTGAGCTAAGGCGGGCAACCTCGAGGCGGTCGAGGCGACAGCCTCAATCCGAACACGAAAAATTAAAAGTATCAAAATAAATCATCCACAACAAATCCATATCTCAATTAATACATAAAATCATGCATCAAAACTAAACAAAGTGAAACACAACAAAATAGGTTCATGGAATATAATGGCTGCTTTTTTTTTTTTTAAATAGGCTATCATTTGTGTCTAATAGCATGAAATGTGTGTTTGAAGTGTCATCCTCCAAAACATCATCATCATATATAATTTCTATCATAAATAAATTTATTAATAACAAATTACAACTAATAAATAAATATAATAGTAAATTATTATTTTTAAAGATAATAATTATTGTCATTTTCGGCCAAGCATCGAGGTCGAGCTACCCTATCAATGCTGTTAACGATACTGTCGGTTGGGACTTCAAAATTAGAAATTTCGTTTTCGATAGTTTTTTAGTTATAAAGAAGCTCAATTCGGGATTCTTTGTCCTAACTTTCAGCTCCCTTATATAATATTTTATTTTTTTAAAAAATAGTAATTTTAGGGCTTTCAGGTCGAGGTGTCCGCCTCAGACTGCCTTGACTCTAGGCGTCATGAGGCGGACCGCCTCAAGCCTGTTGAAAATTCAGTTTGAGGCGATAGCCTCAAGGCGCGCTTCAGATGAAGTTTTCAAACTATGGGCGAGTTTCATGAGCAGAAGAGAAAAAGGAGCGTTAAGCTTTAGGGTTTCTGTTTTTATGGTTTGGTGATGGCGATAATTTTAATTGTCAGATATGAAACACTTGTTTTTTATTTCTATTGTTATATTATATAGCACTCTGTTCTGAAAAGCGCTTGGCGCTAGTCAGGCAGTACCCTGGGGCTTAGCGCCTAGGCAGGGCCGTGCCCAATTAAAACCCAATATTATCCAATAAAATAAAACATCCAAATCATGTAAATCCAGCCATGGTGTTTCAAAAATGAACATCCAAATTATTTTTTAAGTCACTGAATTTGTTTATAAGGAACATATTTGGGTGGTGCCTTATCCTTGTTGTATTGGTAATTATCGCTAATTAAATCACATTGACAAACAAATATATAATAATATTTGGAGTAAATAAATAAATAAAATATATATTTTTCCACGATATGTGTTGTGTTATAAGATAAAAAAATAAAAAAAATCAAACATATTATTTTGTTTATTTACTTTGTCGTAATGAATGATATGAATTGGTCTAACATTTTATTAAAGAATTAAATTCATTCACTGTTTAATAAAATAATTAATGATAGATGGATGTGCAAGTGTAGGTGTGAGCGATCTGCAACAAATAAGGAAAAAATTCATCATCACTAGATAATACAACTGCAACGTATCCTTTAAAAAAAATCACCATATAAAATTAAAAAAATAACTAAGTTTAGCAATTAGCATATGGTAAGGTTGTGAATAGTTGTCCACCATATAAACTTTATCCATCGGTTTTCTTTGAATCGTAAACTATTGGTTTTGCTTTGACTTCAATTTTATCCATTGGTTTTCTTCTTCGTGAATCGTGATTCTATCCATTGGCTTTCTTCGCCATATAAATCAATACTTACTATTGGTTTTCTTCTTACATTCTCATTGGTTTTCTTACGAATATGTTGCTTATCTCTCTCTTGACGGTTTTCTTGTTCATACTATTCATGATTGAAGGCGTTGACTTCTCATCAATCTTCATCTCAATTTTTTCCCACTCGTGTCGTTTTAAAGGATTAAAAAAACCACCGGGTGTGGCAGCTCTAGTCGATTTTAGGTGGCGCAGAGGCCGATCTAGTGCTTCCTAGGCTTTTGATGCTTAACTCCACCGATTTCGGGTTAGGCGCATTGGCCTAGTGTCACGGGTTGAGTTTGAGACTAGCCATATTCACATCAGGCCATTTTGCACATTTTGTGGTAAAGTCACCTTGCCGCTAGCCATGTTTTGCCGCAATGTAAAGGATCTTATGTTTCGGACCACCGAATCAAGTTTGTCCAGGGTCATTAGTAAAGCCCATGACCACTTGTACCGGGATGATTTTGTTCGCGGAGTCAATTCCGAAGTTTTACTAGGGTTTAACGGAGTGTGCCCACTTGTGCTCTAAATAGCACATTTTGCCGCAAAGTGGGTGGGATTATAAAAGACACCAATATGAGCTTCTCCAGGGAGCACATGTGGTCACTTATATTGGGGTATAATTACTCGCTGAGAGCGGCCTAAGAAACTCATTGTATATTAGATTTTATAAGGAGTGTGACAACTTAAGCACCAGGCCTTTTCTAGTGTCACATGTGCAATGTCTTTAAAACCTCTTTTGGAGATGCCTTGGTGAGCTTTGGGGTGGCCTCGTGCATCAGTGATTTAGGGGCACTGGCTGTGAACCCTCTCGCCCTTAAATAGCAAGGTTCAAAAACTCGTTATGCGGTGCAAGGTGATCCCCTGTTTGAGGCGAGGCGGACAACCTCAATCTGAACACAAAAATAAAAATAAAAACCAAAAAATATAAGCATAAATTCTTCAAGATACAAGTCTTTATAAGAAATTCCCCTGCTTTGTCAATTTTGAGTAATTTTTTAATAGAATATATCCAAAAGTGGGATGATAAGAAATTTGGTGAGGCCTTTACAGTTTCAACCTTGCTCAAATACAACTTTTATGTAATTGGGCTTAGTTGTAAGCCCAAACAAATCTGCAATGGGTGAATCCTTGTAATGTTTTCTCTATAATATCTTTTAAATCTATTTCAGTGAAATGTTTGTATTATTTAATAAATAAAAGTAAATACAATTTGTCCTCACTATAATAGTTGTTCCCACAGCACATATCAGCAGACAGTTGTAAGAAACTAATAAAAAATCTAATGGTCCATACCCAATCCATTACACGTATCCCATAAACTAACAAAATAAAAAAGCTACAAATCTTTTTCCATCTCTTCCCAATATCTGCTTTCTCCTTTCTCGCCTCCTCTGCAAATCACAAAGAGATCAATTAACAGCAATAAGGATTAAGCTGACAACAAAAAGAACAAGTCAGAGAATATTGGAGTCAAATATTACAAATTTATTTCCACTTCTCTTTTTTTTTTTTTAAAAAAAATCAGTGATTGGAGTCGGGGTGTCTGTCTCGCACCGCCTTTGGACGCCCCGATTCCAATCGAATTGAGGTGGGTCGCCTCACTCCATTGAGGCAACATTTCGCCCCATTCAACTTGAGGTGGCTGCGTCAAGGTGAGTGAGGCCCGCCGCGAGGCGCCGCCTCGATTCGAATTTTGAAACGTCGTTAAATAGTCGCTTATGTAACAATATAAATGTAATGAACATGATATCAATGAAATGTCTGATTTTCATATGGCTGGTATGTTTCATTTTTTGGTTAGCGTTTTCTCTTTTGTGCTGCAATGCT